>ML675639.1:5146762-5320108 GCA_007922155.1 Mesoclemmys tuberculata
CTGGGGGCAGAGTACCTTACCCTCCCCTGCCCCACCTTGCCACAATACACATACCTCTATAGTTGATACATATATATACACATACCTCTATAGTTGATACATATGTATATACTCACACACAGAGTGAGAGGATGTAGTTCTCTGCACTAATATTTAACTGTAATTTTTTGCGGTTATGTTCTTTTCTGTCATTTTTGCTAAGTTTTTTTTTTCTCCCGATTCTGCTACTCTCTCATTAATAAAAAATATTTGGCCTCCATTTTTTAAATTTTTAAACCATCTTTCTTCAGTTCTGCAGGAGACTGAAACCAGAAAAGCACCAAGTTAGATGTATAACTGACAAGTTCCATACGTGTTTCCAAGGCATTATCATAGCTACCATATAACTTGTGTTAACATATTTTAAGATTAAAAGCTAAATATTTGCTACAGGTTAAGTATTGTACTGCATATGTAAATGTGTTGTTAGTCTGCCAGAAAAACAGACTTCTGCAATTACATCTAATCAGGCGTCTGGTATAATGGAAATATTTGGTGAACTGCTGACTTGCTGTGGTTCCTGTCAGTTAACCAATAATCCCTGTAAGGCTGGTTGTTAGAGTAGTTAGACGTCTCCTGACTAACTGGACCTTAATAGTGCTGCTGACAGAATTGATTTTGAGGGTATTACTGTTTTATTTGGTGGGACAGGAAGGGATGATTTACATAAATGCACACTGAGCAGTGTTGTCTTTAGAAAATAAAAAAATAAGCCTTGTCGTTTCTGGATTACTGCCTGGGTTGTAGGGTTCTGGGAAGGCAGGAGAGGAGCCTTTCTGGCACATTTGTGGTAGTGGTATATTCTGAGGAACTCCATTTCCAGCTTTGAAACTTTTTCCATGGGTCCCAGCACCATGAGTTCATCTTATCTTCGGCTGACAGTCTGACTAGTGTTTAAAAAGTGACTGTATAAAATAAACTGGGTTCCCACCAGCAGACTTTGCAAGACTTCCTAAATCCTGTACCCAGATGGACCCTTAGCATGGCCTAGCCTGGTTAAAATATCTACACACCTAGCCTGGCCTTTTCAAAGGTGCCAAAGGGATTACATTACCCAAATCCCACTGACATTCAGTGGAAGCAGGGCACCTAATTCCCTTAAGCTCCTCTGAAAACTCCAGCCGTATGGAGGAGGCAGAGTGTGTCCCTCCCTCTCATCATAGTGCAGTTTCTCGCCAGGTTTAGAATGATGATGTATCAGATCGTTGAGAATCGAGAGCTGAAATATTCATATGACTTGATCCACTGAGAATGAACTTTGAGGATTCCCCCCCCTTAACTTGTGCACCTACAGGATACTGTCCTGTTACTCAGGGCTGGTCTATACTTACCTCCGAGATTCAGTGGCACTCGACAGGAGATACACAAGCGACGTAAAAAACTTGCGTAACTCACATTGACTCTGCTGCTCCAGTTCTGCCCACCGTCCATATTGTGCTGTGCCAACGGGAACAGCGTTCCCGTTGACGCAGCGCTACACCACTTTTAGAGGTGGTTTTCATAGGTTGATTTCTGGATCGACTGAGTGGGTCTTCACAGACTGCTCGTTTGATCCAGAGAAATTGATCTGATGGCAGCGAATTTGCTGCCGTCAATATAGATCTAGCCTCAGTCTCAGAAATGTCACAAGCCACCAGATTACCTGTATCTAAATACATGTCTCTGGGCTTTTAACTCCATAAATTCGCTGAGCCAAATTCCTCTTGCACTGGGTCCTGCTTATTTGTGTCTGGCTGTGTGA
The DNA here is from genome assembly GCA_007922155.1 of Mesoclemmys tuberculata. NCBI lineage: Eukaryota > Metazoa > Chordata > Testudines > Chelidae > Mesoclemmys > Mesoclemmys tuberculata. Next base: position 5,148,543 of record ML675639.1, read on the forward strand.
AAGAGCTATAAAGCTCTGTATGATTCTCTACGCTCTTCCCTTCGGCTGGGTTGGTAGGAGTGGGCTGTGGATCCCATCTCCCCCAAGTGTGCTCATCAGAGCAGCTGAGCTGCATTGGCAAGAAATGTTGTTATAATTACTGTTATCGTGTCACTTAGGAACATAATTGTGGTAAGTTCTGTACAAACACAGAACAAAAGAAGATGGGCCCTGCCCCAAATAGCTTACAAGCTAAGTGTAAAATGAGACAACAAAGGCAAAGAGACAGACAGGAGGGCAGGGGAATACAAGGAAACAATGTGACAGTATTGGTCAGCATGATAGCTGGTTGTCTCAGCACTCCAGCTACCTAATTATTGTCAAGTTTTTTGCAGGCATCATGGCAAAGGAGAGTTTTTAAGAGGGTTTTGAAGGAGGACAATGAGGTAGATTTAAGGATGTTTACAGGGAGTGCCTCCCAAATGCGAGGGGCAGCATGGGAGCAAGCAAGAAGGTGCTTGTTTAAAAATTTAACAAATAGGCAACAGAGGCTGGCATCATGGACTAATCAGATAGAGAAATAGAGATGGTAGATATGGTGGGGATTAACCATAAAAGGTCTTGAAAGTGAAGAAAAGTAGCATATGTTTGATATGATATATGGGAGAGAGCCAGTGGAGGAATTAAAAGAGAGGGTGACATAGTCAAAGTGTTGAGCGAGGAAAATGTTTTGCAGCAGCCTTCTGAATGGATGTGAGTAGGGCAAAGCTGCATTTGTCAAGACCAGAGAGAAGAATGTTGCAGTAACGCAGATGTGAGATTATGAGAATCTGGACTAGAATTTTGGTTGTGTGGATGGAGTCAGATCCCAAGGCCAGAAGGGACCATCATGATCATCTAGTCTGACCTCCTGTATAACACAGGCCAGAGAACTGTCCCAAAATAATTCCTAGAGCAGCTATTTGAGAGAAACATCCAATCTTTCATGGTCTTGGCACCATGGCCCTTGGTAAATTGTTCCAATTTTTAGTTACTCTCACTGTTAGAAATTTATTCTTTATTTCCATTATGAATTTGTCTAACTTCAACTTCCAGCCACTGGATCATATGATACCTTTCTCTGCTAAATTGAAGAGCCCATTATTATATATTTGTTCCCCATATAGCTACCAATAGACTGCAATCAGGTCACCCCTTAACCATCTCATTGTTAAGGTAAATTGATTGAGCTCTTTCTATCGCTATAAGACGTGTTTTCTAACACTTCAATCATTCTCATGGCTCTTCTCTGAACCATCTCTAATTTATCAACGTTCTTCTTGTAGACACCAGAACTGGACATCGTATTCCAGCAGTAGTTGCAGCATTGCCAAATAGAGAGGAAAAATAACCTGGCTACTTCTACTTGATATTCCCCTATTTATGCATCCCAGAATCACATTAGCTTTTTTGGCCACAGCATCACACGGAGCTCATATTCAGCTGATTATCCACCTCAACCCCCAATTTTTTTTCAGAGTACTGCTTCCCCAGATGATATTTTCTATCCTTTTATCTATCCCTTTCCTAAAATTCTTTTAGTTTTTTTGATTGCCACAGCACATTTAACAGATATTTTCAGAGAACTATCCGCTGTGACTCCAAAATCTCTTCTTTTATGGTAAGTGTTAAGTTAGACCCCATCATTTTGTATGTATAGCTGGGATTATGTTTTCCAAGATGCATTACTTTGCACTTATCAGCATTGGATTTCATCTGCCATTTTCTTGCCTAGTCACCCAGTTTTGTGAGATCCCTTTGATCTTCACAGTCAACTTTGGACTTCACTATCTTGAGTAATTTTGTATAACCTGTAAACTTCGCCACCTCACTCTTTACCTCTTTCTCCAAATGATTTATGAATATGTTGAGCAGTCCTTGTTCTAGGACAGATCCTTGGGGGACCCTCATATCTACCTCTCTCCATCACGAAGAATGACCATTTATTCCTATCTTTTAAACAGTTATTGATCCATGAGGGGACCTTTTCTCTTATTCCACGACTGCCTACCTTGATTAAGAGCCTTTGGTGAGAGACTTTGTCAAAGGCAAAAGCTTTGTCTGACAGTCCAAGTACACTATATCCACTGGATCACCCTTTTCCACATGGTGGTTGACTCCCTGAAAAAATTCTAAGAGATTGGTGAAGCGTGATTTCCCTTTACAAAAGCCATGAACACATATGGAGCTCATGTATGTGTTTGATAATTCCGTTCTTTACTATAGATTCATCTAATTTGCCTGGTTTTGAAGTTAGGCTTATCAGCTTCCTCTGGAACCTTTTTCAAAAATTGGCATCACATTATCTATCCACAAGACATCTGGTTCATAGGCTGATTTATGTGATAGGTTACATATCACAGTTAGTAGTTCTGCAGTTTTGTATTTGATTATCTAAAGAACACTTGGGTGATACCATCTGGTCCTGTTGACTTATTATTGTTTAATTTATCAATTAGTTCCAAAACCTCCCCTATTGACACCACCATCTTGAACAGTTTTTCAGATTTGTCATTTAGGAAAAATGACTCAGGTCATGACTCCCTCAGATCCTCTGCAATGAAGACCATGCAAAGAATTCATTTAGTTTTTCCTCAACGGCCTTATCTTCCTTGAGTGCTCCTTTAACATCTCGATCAGGCAGTGGCCCCACTGATTGTCTGGCAGGCTTTCTGCTTCTGATGTGCTTTAAAAAATGCTGTTAACTTTTGTATTCTTAGCTAGTTGCTCATCAAATTCTTTGTTGGCCTGCCTAATTATACTGTTACACTTGCCAGAGCTTATGTTCCTTTCTGTTTTCCTCAGTCAGATTTGACTTCCACATTTATAAGATGTCGTTTTGTCTCTAATTACATCTTTATTCCGTTGTTTAGCCACGGTGATTTTTGTTTTGGTCCACTTACGTTTTGGGAGGGCGGGGTATACATAGAGTTTGAGCTTCTATTATGGTGTTTTTAAAATGTTTCCATGCAGCTTGCAGGCATTTCACTCTTGTGACTGTTCCTTTTTATTTCCGTTTCACGTGCCTCTTCATTTTTGTATACTTCCCCTTTTTAAAATTAAATACAACTGTGTTGGGTTTCATGGGTTGTTTTCCTCCCTACATTATGGTTACCAAGTGGTTTAGCTATATTCATCTCTTGGACCAGATCCTGTATACTACCTATGACTAAATCAAGAATTCCTTTCCCCTTGTGGCTTCAGGAGTAACTGCTCCAAGAAGCAGTCATTACTGATGTCTAGAAATGTTTTCTCTGCATCCTGTCCTGAGGTGACATATTCCCAGTCAAAATGGGAATAGTTGAAATCATCCATTATTATTGGATTTTCTGTTTTTGTAGCCTCTGTAATCTCCCTGAGCATTTCACGGTCACTGTCACCATCCTGGTCAGATGGATCAGTAGTATATTCCTACTGCTATACTCTTATTATTCAAGCAGGGACTTTCTACCCTAGAGATCCTATGGTACTGTTGATTTATATAAAATCTTCACTCTATTTGACTCTATGGTTTCTTTCACATATAGCACCAATGCAACCTACTCTGTCATTCCTGCATATTTTATACAGTGGTATTATCGTGTCCCATTGATTATCATTGTTCTACCAAGTTTCCGTGATGCCTATTGTATCAATATCCTCATCTAATACCAGGCACTCAAGTTCAGCCATCTTGGTATTTAAACATCTAGCATTTGTGTATAAGCACTTATAAAATTTGTTGATATTTAGTTGTCTGCCTTCAGGTGATGTAATTGACTTATTTGACTGTTTCTCTTCAGTTCCTACCTGTATTTTACCAACTTCTATTCTCTCCTCTTTACTAGGATGTAGAGTATCCGTGTTAATAAATCCTCCCCTAAGGGATGTGTCTGCCTGAACAATGTGCTTTTCCGCACCTATCAGCTTTCCCCCAGCCCTTATTTTAAAAACACCTTTACAACCTTTTTAGTTTTACATGCCAGCAGTATGATTCCATTTTGGTTTCAGTGGAGCCCATTCTTCCTGTATAGGCTCTACTTTTTCTGAAAGGTTCCCTGGTTTCTCATAAGCCTAAATCCTCCTCCCAACATCATCATCTTATCCATGCATTGAGCCCCTGCAAATTCTGTCTTTCAGCCTGGCCTTTTTTTTTTTTTTTTTTGGTGTGTGTGTGGGGGGTGTTATTAGCCTAAATTTAGAGAATGTGTATTAGGTGTATCTGACTCTCATGCTCCCTCTTTAAACTCTTTTGCAGAATTCCCCTGTTCACTAGCTCTTCAGATCACTTACAAACTGGCTTTTTAAACTCCTTATCTCCCTGATTTAGCCCTCTCCCACCCCCATCAATAGATCCTAAAGGGATTAGGGATGCAAGGATGGGAGGCGAGAGCCTCATTAGGAAGTTCTCAGCCTTGCCCAGCAGGCCACTAGGCACAGCACACAGTACCCCAAACAAACCACACTATAAACTTCAGTCAAGCAGGCTCACAGTTAGCAGTGAGCTCACAACATCAAACAAACAGACCACAGGGTTATGTATTCAGTCTCTCCTCCTTCACCTGGAAAACTCCCTCACAAAACTCCTGTTTGCTGTTCCTGTTAGCTGTTTCCAGGAGTCTCCCTTGGGAGCCATAGAGCCAAGAGATGCCCAATAAAGCAAATGTCGGGAACTTCCTGGTTTTATGCCCTTATTCCACTGTCATATGATTGACTGGGCTGGAGGGGAAGGGGGTTGCCTTGCCCCCAGCAGCTTTTTAACTCCTTCATCACCAGGACTGGATATTTTTTTGCACAAAAGTGAGTTGCTGGGAAACTCTGACCTGTGACATATAATTTGAAAAGAATATTAATCCTATTAGAAGACAAAGAGGAGTCATCAGGACTATGGAGTTATTTTCAGGTATTTTTTCTCTCAAAAACTAAATATGGAAAACTTAAGGTCATGGAAACAATGCAAATTGTTTTTAGGGCGGCATCACTCATACAGAGAGACACGTCTTAATCTAATTATAACTACAATTTAAGTAAATAGGTTGAAATAATTTAATTTAATGTAAGCAGGTTAAAAATACACAACATGCAAGTTGCATCTGTATGTGTGGAAGGGGAGGAGGAAGCTGATATAAAGTTTCAGCAAGGCTTGTTAAACATAAGGAAAACGGGGAAGAGGGATTTGGATTTGGTTTAGAGTGAGATTACAGTGTTAGGAGACAGGCTGGAGTAAATCAATAGGTCCTGAGATGGAGCATGAACAGAATCAGGGAATCAGGTATGCATTGTGACTATACATTACATGACAGAGACAGGGAGGCAGTCCCATTTGGGGGCAATGTGTCCACTGTGGACAGACAGGGAGAGGAGACAGGAGTCTGTTAACAAACATAGGCAAAACATTGGAAAACAGAAAGATTTAAGGAAGCGTAGATGAGAAATTATGGGACAAATCTCTACAGCTCCTGGATGCTGGGGTGGGGAATGTTCCATCCAAAACTCTGCTGTGGTCAGTGGGGATTTCTGAGGCTGAAGCTCTAGGACCCCATTGCCATACCAAGGGAGGAGACTAGCTGCTGCTGTCTGGAGAGTGGAGGCTGGAGAGTGAAGCGTTAGAGTAATCAGAGATGGTGGGAGGAGCCCTGAGCAGCAGCAGAGCCAACATTTGAGCAAAGCGGCACCTGTGAGCACACCAGAGGAAGGAGATGCTCAGCGATGATGTTAAACCAGATTTACAGACCATGAAGATATGGGATGCAAAAGAGAGTCTGGAGTCGAGTCAAATATCTATTGTCTAGAGAATGGAGGGGGAGCTTTGGAGTGAGGGCACGGGCAGACTGGCCATCTGGCAGTTCTGGCAATTGCCATAGAGGCCAGTGCACTCAAGGGCTGGTGGTCCGATCAGCCTGTCACGGAAGCCTTTCATCAGGCCCTCCAGCTGCGCAAACTCCCCTGCCCAACAACGCGCCCCTCTCACGTGGGCCCAGCGGTGTCCTAGCCGATGTGCTTTAAATTCCAGGGCTGATGTTTAGTCCCAGTCCGTCACTGAGTGAGGTGCTATGGGTATGGTACACATGAGAAATTATAACAATAATCTGTACTGTCAGTATCTCATGTTAAGTCGTTCCACTAAGACAGGCACTCTCCTGAGTCCAGATTGCATGGCAGAAGTGCAGTGGGAGACTCTTCTTGCCTGTCTGTGCTCACTGATCACCTGTCGCAACAGCGGGGCTGGTTAGTGTGGGTTCTCCTTCGAGTGATTGCTCAGATGCATTCCACTTAGGTGTGTGCGCGCCCACGTGCACAGATCTGCGGAGAACTTTTCTAGCAGCCCCTGCAGGGGCCGGTCCCAGCGCCCCCTGGAGTCCCGCCCTTATGCGGCGGTATATATAGCGCTGCCGGCCCCTCCCCTCCTCAGTTCCTTCTTTCCGCCCGTGACGGTCGGTTGAGAACTACCCCTGCTCTTCGAACAGGCTTTTTTCTCCTTAAAGTGAGTAGTTAGCTTAATAGTTCATCCCGAACTCAGTTAGTTTACAGTTAGTGAGGGTTGTTAGTTAGTTTAGGGAGCCTTCGGGCTCGCGGCGACCTGGCCATGCCGGGCTCGCCGGGCTTTAAGCCATGTGCTGGCTGCGGTAAAGCCTTCCCAGCCAGCGACCCCCATGACCGTTGCTTGCGGTGCCTGGGGGAGCTGCACTGTAGGGATCGGTGCAGCATCTGTAGGTCCTTTAAGCCTCGGACTCAGAAGGAGAGGGAGGTGAGGCTTAGGACCTTTTTAATGGAGTCCGCCTTGAGTCCGGCTTCCGAGCCTTCGCGGACTACTCCGACACCGAGCGTCTCGTCGGTGCGGAGTGCGCCTCCGGCACCGGGGGCCTCGGTGCCGAGCAAGAAGAAGCGCCGCCAGCGCTTGCAGCGCTCCCCCGCACCGCAGGAGCGGCCGGGGTCGAGCTCGGAGGTGATCCTCCTGACCGACGTGCCACCGTCCCCTGCTTCGGCACCGGCACCAACCAGGGAGGTTCCCCCGACTCCTGTGAGTGGGGGACCCCCTGCACAGGTTCCTTCGACGCCGGAGGCGTTCGAGGCGGCACAGGCCTTGCTGGCTTTGCCCACGCCTCCGGCACTCTCTCGCCAGAGAGAGTCAGGACCTGTTTCCCGGGGCAAACCCGCGATGGGGGGCCCCGAAGGGTGGGCGGCCCCGACGGGGGATCGGCCGCCCACCACCCGACGCCGGAGAGTCGAGCTGGGAAGCTCCTCTCCATCTTCGTCTTCGGACGACGCGTCGCGGCACCGTTCCCAGCACCGCTCTAGGTCCCGGCACCGTTCCGAGTCCCGACACCGCTCCTCTTCGTCGTCGAGTTCCGACTCGGCACCGAGACGGCGTTCTCGGCACCGCTCCCCAGCACCATCCAAGAGGCGTCGGAAATCATCTCCTCGGTACCGCTCGTCGTCTTCGGAGTCGCCTCGTCGGCACCGTAGACGCAGCCGCTCTTCGGGATCGTCGCGTGGCGGGTCCCGGAGCGCTTCTGCTCGGCGTCGTCGTCGCAGACGTTTTTCTGACTCGGGTTCAGCCCGGCTTCAGGAACAGGTACTGCCGTCGGAACCGCAGCCAGCACCGCAAACGGCACCGCAGCCAGCACCGCAGCCGGCACCGCAGCCGGCACCGGAGTTACAGTCGGCACCGGCTCTTCCGACAGCGGTGCCGACATCGACTCTTGCGGCACCGGCTTGGCCTCCGGCACCGGTGCCGCCTCTGAGCTGGCCACAGGCACCCTGGCAGTGGCCGATGTGGGCCCAGTGGGCAGCTCAGTTGGGGCAGGGAACTACGTCGGCCCCTGCCTCTGTCACCCAGACACAACAAGCACCCTCGGTGCAGGAGGGTGACCTTCCCTCTGGGGAGGAAGAGGAGGAGGACCCTGGGGAGGGCCCCTCCTCGGGACCCCGCCACCCATCCTATTCGTCCTCACCAGACGAGGCGGCTGTAAGGGACCAAGGGGCCCCATTGGTTGACTTCAAGGCTCACCAGGAGCTGATGAAGCGGGTGGCTTCGAACCTTGGCCTTGAGGTCAAGGTTTTAGAGGAAGAGGTGGACCCCCTCTTTGGGCGTGTGGGGTCACAAGGTCCGGCTAGGGTAGCCCTCCCGGTCCACGAAAGGGTTCTGCGCCTGGCTAAGGCAGTCTGGCAGACCCCCGCCTCGGTTGCCCCTACCTCTAAGGTGCCGAGAAAAAGTATTACGTGCCGACTGAAGGGCACGAATACCTGTATGCGCACCCTGCAGCAGGTACTTTGGTGGTCGATGCCGCCAATCAAAAAGACAAGCAGGGTGCCCAAAGCGCCTCTCCCAAGAACAAGGAGGGCAGGAGGTTAGACCTGTACGGGAGAAAGGTCTATTCCACTGGGGCGCTTCAGTTTAGAGTGGCCAATCATCAGGCCCTCTTAGGTAGATACAATTTAAATCTATGGGACTCTTTGAGGAGGTTTTCAGAGTCCCTCCCTCCGGACCAGGCCGCAGACTTTAACATTGTCCTGGAGGAGGGTATGAAAGTGGCTAGCGCAGCACTGCAATCGGCCTCAGACGCTGCGGACACAGCAGGCAGGGCTATGGCTTCCGCCGTGGCCATGCGGCGGGCAGCGTGGCTACAGTCCACGGACTTATCCCCAGAGGTGCAGCACTCCATCCAGGACCTGCCCTTCGATGGAGCTGCCCTGTTCTCCGAAAAAACTGATGAGAAACTGCATGCCCTTAAAGATTCCAGGGCGACCCTGCGTTCGCTGGGCCTCTACACACCCCAAGCGACCAGGTTGCAGAGCCGCCAACAGCCGCAGCAGCCGCCTCAGCGTCAGCGGCAGCAACCGAGGCCGCAGCCCAGACCCTTCCCTCCTGCAAGGGGAAGGGATAGGAGTAGGGGCTCTGGACGGCGCGACCGCACAACGTCGTCCGCCTCTTCTTCTAAAGGACCCCCCCCAGACCCTAAGGGCAAGGGTCGGTTTTGACGGTGTCTCCGAGGGTGGCACTGTCTTATGTTCCCTGGGTGGTCCCCCGCCTTTCAAGGACAGGCTAAGGCCTTACCTCGGCCTGTGGCGGGAAATAACATCGGACCAATGGGTCCTAAACATTGTGCGCTGGGGCTACGCCCTTCAGCTTCTGGCCTTTCCTCCCCACTCCCCACCCCCCCCCCGTCCCTCTTCAGGGACCCCTCTCACGAGCAATTACTCCTTCAGGAGGTCCATTCCCTCCTGCTCAAAGGAGCCGTAGAAGCGGTTCCGCCGCTCGAAGTGGGGACGGGGTTCTACTCCAGGTACTTCCTCGTCCCCAAGGCCAAGGGAGGCCTCAGGCCTATACTGGACCTGCGCAGGCTCAACAGGTTCATGAGAAAGCTGAAGTTCCGCATGGTGTCCCTAGTGTCCATCATTCCCGTACTAAACCCAGGGGACTGGTTCGCCGCCCTCGACCTGAAGGATGCGTACTTTCACGTCTCCATCCTTCCCGCCCATCGGCGGTTCCTAAGGTTCATGGTAGCTGGTGCCCACTACCAATTTACGGCCTTGCCCTTTGGCCTGTCTTCCTCCCCCAGAGTGTTCACCAAGTGTATGGCGGTGGTAGCGGCCTTCCTGCGGCGCAGGGGGGTCCAGATTTTTCCCTACCTGGACGACTGGTTGATCAGGAGCAAGACCAAGTCGCAGGTTCGCGAGGCGGTCTCCTTCGTCCAGACCACCTGCCAAGCCCTGGGGCTGCTCATAAACGAGCAGAAGTCCACGCTGTGTCCGGTGCAGCGTATAGACTTTATAGGGGCCCACCTAGACTCGGTGCGGGCCATAGCCTCCCTCCCACGCTCGAGGTTCAAGGCAATGACGGCGATAATATCGCAACTTCAGAGGTGCCCTACGACAACAGCCAGGCAGTGCCTGCAGCTGTTAGGCCACATGGCCTTGTGCACCTACGTAGTGAGGTTGGCCCGCCTCAGGCTCAGGCCCCTCCAGGGTTGGCTGTCCAAGGTTTACATGCCCAGCAGGCATGCTCTGAACAAGGTGGTGACGGTGCCCCCTGCGGTATTGGGGTCACTGAATTGGTGGCTGGACCCCGGGACTGTGTTGGAAGGGATCCCCTTCAGGGCTCCCACCCCCTCGGTCACGCTGATCACGGACGCATCGGACCGGGGGTGGGGAGCCCATATCACTGGTGGTCTGACCACGCAGGGACTTTGGTCCCAGGGAGAGGCTGCCCTCCATATCAATGTCAGGGAACTGAGGGCAGTCAGACTAGCTTGCGAAGTGTTTCGCCACTCTTTATTGGGGAGAATGGTGCAGGTGTTAACAGACAATACCACCGCAATGTACTATATCAACAAACAAGGGGGGACGCGCTCCTCGGTGCTGTACCAGGAAGCGCTTCGACTTTGGAACTTGGCGGTGAAGTTCAACTTTTGTTTAACCGCCTCTCACCTGCCAGGGGTCAGGAACGATGAGGCGGACCGCCTCAGCAGGTCGTTTCTACCCCAGCACGATTGGTCTCTCCACCCGGAGGTGGCGGACAGGATTTTCCGTCTGTGGGGTGTTCCCCATCTGGACCTGTTTGCATCGGCCTGGAACACGAAGTGCCCGCAGGGGTCGCGAGCCAGGCTCTGTTTCGGACGCTTTTCTCCTCCAATGGACAGGGGCGCTCCTGTACGCGTTTCCCCCCTTCCCGCTCTTGCCCAGGGTCCTCTTGAAAATCAAGAGGGACAGAGCGGAGGTTATCCTGATCGCCCCAGCGTGGCCGAGGCAGTACTGGTTTTGCCTGCTTCAGGACCTGTCGGTCGCTCCCCCGATCGAGCTCCTGAGGAGACCGGACCTGCTTTCCCAGGACCACGGTCGCCTGCTGCATCCCAACCTCGACTCCCTGCACCTGACGGCCTGGAGGCTCTCTGGTTAACGGAGGAGGAGAGAACCTGCTCGGAGCAGGTCCAACGCGTGTTGTTGGGAAGCAGGAGGCCCTCCACGCAGCTCGCCTACAGGGCCAAGTGGAGGAGGTTCACCTGCTGGGCGGAGTCGCGGGGCGTAACCCCCGGTACGTCCCCAGTGCAGGCTGTCCTGGATTACCTGCTGCAGCTTAGGCTACAGGTGTTAGCGTTGGCCTCCCTCAGGGTACACCTGGCGGCCATCTCGGCGTTCCATCAGCCGATGGGGGGACGGTCCCTGTTCTCCCACCCCATGTCGGTGAGGTTCCTCAGGGGTGTTGAGAGGCTTTATCCGCAGGTCCGTGACCCGGTGCCTCCCTGGGATTTGAACCTGGTCTTAGATAGGCTAACGGGACCCCCCTTTGAGCCCTTAGCCACCTGTCCGATGATGATCCTTTCCTGGAAGGTGGCTTTTCTCGTGGCCATTACCTCGGCCAGGAGGGTCTCTGAGCTAAGGTCCTTAACCTCGGAGCCCCCCTATACCGTGTTCTACAAGGACAAGGTTCAGCTTAGGCCTCACCCACGTTCCTGCCTAAGGTAGTCTCCAGGTTCCATTGTAACCAAGATATTTTCCTCCCCGTGTTTTTCCCTAAACCGCACGGGTCCGAGGACGAGAGGAGACTGCACACCCTCGATGTGAGGAGGGCGCTGGCGTTCTACCTAGACAGGACGATGCCGCTCCGAAAGACCACGCAGCTCTTCGGCGCGGTGGCAGAGAGGATGAGAGGCTCCCCGGTCTCCGCCCAGTGCATCGCCAAGTGGATCACCGCCTGCATCTGCTTCTGCTACGAGCGTGCAGGCGTCCGGCTCCCAGGAGTGGTGACGGCTCACTCGACGAGGGCCCAGGTCGCGTCGGCAGCCTTCCTGGAAAGGGTCCCCCTGGATGACATCTGCAGGGCTGCCACCTGGTCTTCGGTGCACACCTTTGCTGCGCACTACGCTGTCGTCCAGCAGTCAAGGGACGACGCGTGAGTCGGCAGGGCCGTGCTGAGGGCAGCTCGCCGTTGACTCCTACCCGCCTCCAAGGTATGGCTCGCTAATCACCTAAGTGGAATGCATCTGAGCAATCACTCGAAGGAGAAAACGTTGTTACTTACCAGTAACTGTTGTTCTTCGAGATGTGTTGCTCATATCCATTCCACACCCACCCTCCGTCCCCGCTGTCGGAGTCGGCAGAAAGAAGGGACTGAGGAGGGGAGGGGCCGGTCGCGCTATATGTACCGCCGCATAAGGGCGGGACTCCAGGGGGCGCTGGGACCGGCCCCTGCAGGGGCTGCTAGAAAAGTTCTCCGCAGATCTGTGCACGTGGGCGCGCACACACCTAAGTGGAATGGATCTGAGCAACACATCTCGAAGAGCAACAGTTACTGGTAAGTAACTACGTTTTATTGGAGCCATTCGTACTCTGGCCCATGCTACAGAGACTGAAAAATTCCCGTTTCTGTTCCTGGAAGCATGCTGCCAGCAGAACTGACCCTGCAGTCTATCTGATCAGTACTGCAGGGTGCCAGTACTCATTGACTGCCATTTCCAGAATGGAGCCATTTACCCAGAGGAAGATACAGCACTGGCTGGAATACCTTGCATTGCCACTGTGGTTGTTTTTGATATAGCACTGCATCTTGAAGTATCTGTCACATGGGAGTGTAAAAGAGCTAAGCGCACGGTATATGGAAACCTTCAGAAAGTCTGCTGCATTGAAATGCCTTGCTCTACTGCCACTCTGTTTGGTTTGTACATGTCTGGTCTCCTAATATAGGAGCGCCTCCCAAAGGAGTTTTTCTGTCGGTCTGTCCATGTGGTTCATTATTTCTCTTGTGTTGTGTTGTGTTGCTGGGTGAGGAAGAATGAATGCAGTATTTATCAGTATGGAGCAAATGAGCAAAAGATCGTGCCATTAAAGCTTAATGTGTATGTGGGGAGAGGTCAGAGGTCACCACTCATTACAATTTAGGAAAAAATAGGAAATTGAAAAAGCCATTTCATGTTTGATGGCTGTGCAGATGTTTTTAGATAATCATATGGGACACTGCAGAATTAGATTAATAAAAATGCAGATACATATTCATTTTGAGCATTGTTTCTCCATGTTTGCAAAGGTACCATCAAGGTGTGCACATATAACTTTGCAGGTGAGGGCAGCACTGTGGTGATTTGTAACTAGGTGGCTGAGTTTGTGCGTGCCTTGGGGAGGATGTACTTGTCTACCCCTACTGTACCGGGTTCTCTGTTTATGCACTGAAAGATATACACCCACGTACCAGGCACCCAGCTCTAGTTCTCACAGAGAGAGTAAATGTGTGTGAAGACTATTAGCCAGATCACACCTTCAATTCACAGCCCCTTGTGGGGAATGTGAAGTTGCACTTCCCCATTGGGAGCTCTGGGAGGCATTGTGCATCTATTTGATCCATCCCATGATTGTCAACATGGCAAATGAACAAGCTCCCAGGTGCACAAAGGGAGCTACACCAGCCCTTAGGAGCTTACAATATGTTCACTCCTTCATAGCATTCCAACTCTGCTGGTATGTACCAAAGGATAGATGGAGTGTCTAGGAATATGCAGGGTCTGTAAATGGGTCTGGCCACTGCATAGAAGACAAAGGCAGGGAAGGCTTATGCCAATGTCCTTTCGAGAACCAGGTACTATCTGCTTCATGGATATTCTGTGTGAGGGAGGAAGGGAAAATGCTGTCCAGTTAGAACCAGAGAAGATTAGATTTGGAAGGGACCTCAGGAGTCATCTAGTCCAATCCCCTGCTGAAGGCAGGAATAACCCCAATGAAACCATTCCACCCAGAGCTTTGTCAAACTGGGTCTTAAAAACCTCTAAGAATACAGACTGCACCACCTTTCTGGCTAACCCATTCCAGTGCTTCATCACTCCCCTAGTGAGAAAGTTTTTCCTAATATCCAACCTAGACCTCATCCCATTGCAACTTGAGGACATTGCTCCTTGTTCTGTCATCTGCCACCACTGAGAACAGCCTAGCTCCATCCTCCCTGGAACCCCACTTCAGGTAGTTGAAGGCTGCTCTCAAATCCCCCATCACTCTTCTCTTCTGAAGACTAAACAAGCCTTGTTCCCTCAGCCTCTCCTCATAAGTCATGTGCGCCACCCCTTAATCATTTTCATTGCCCTCTGCTGGACTCTTTCCAATTTGTCCACATCCTTCCTGTAGTGTGGGGCACAACACTGGACACAATACTCCAAATGTGGCCTCACCAATGCCAAAGAGAGGGGAATAATCACTTCCCGCGATCTGCTGGCAATGCTCCTACTAATGCAGCCCAATATGCCATTAGCCTTCTTGGCAACAAGGTCATACTGTTGACTCATATTCAGCTTCTTATCCACTGTAACCCTCAGATCCTTTTCTGCAGAACTGTTGCCTAGCTCGTCGGTCCCCAGTCTGTAGCTGTGCATGGGATTCTTCTGTCCTAAGTGCAGGACTCTGCACTTGTCCTTGTTGAACCTCATCAGATTTCTTTTGGCCCAATCCTCCAATTTGTCTAGGTCTCTCTGTATCCTATCCGTACCCTCCAGAGTATCTACCACTCACCCTCAGTTTATTCTCATCTGTTAATTTGCTGAGCATGCAATCAACTCCATCCTCCAGATCATTAATGAAGATGTTGAACAAAACTGGCCCCAGCACCAATCCCTGAGGCACTCTGCTTGGTGCCACTTAGACATCAAGCTGTTGATTTCTACCCACTGAGCCCAATGATCTAGTCAGATTTCTATCCATCTTTTAGTCCATTCATTCAACCCATACTTCTTTAACTTCCTGGCAAGAATACTATGGGAGACCGTATCAAAACCTTTGCTAAAGTCAAGGTATATCATGTCCACTGCTTCCCCCACATCCACAGAGCCATAGAAGGCAATCAGGATGTCAGGCACGACTTACCGTTGGTGAATCCACGCTGACTGTTCCTGTTCACATTCCTCTCTTCCAAGTGCCTCAGAATGGATTCCTTGAGGACCTGTTCCATGATTTTTTCAGGGACTGAGGTGAGGCTGACTGGTCTGTAGTTCCACAGATCCTCCTTCTTCTGTTTTTTGAAGATGGGCACTAGATTTGCCTTTTTCCAATCGTCTGGGACTTTCCCCAATCGCCACGAGTTTTCAAAGATAATGGCCAATGGCTCTGCAATCACATCAACCAACTCCCTGGGCACCCTTGGGTGCATTGCATCCGGCCCCATGGCCTTGTGTATGTTCTGAAGCTGTTCAGTCCTGACCCTGATCTTTCACCACTGAGGGCTGCTCACCTGCTCCCCATTCTGTGCTGCCCAGTGCAGTAGTCTGGGAGCTGACCTTATTTGTGAAGACAGAGGCAAAAAAAGCATTGAGTGCTTCAGCTTTTTCCACATCATCTGTCACTAGGTTGCCTCCCTCATTCTGTAAGGGGCCCACACTTTCCCTGACCTTCTTCTTATTGCTAACATACCTGTAGAAACCCTTCTTGTTCTCATTCACATCCCTTGTTAGCAGCAACGCCAATTGGGATTTGGCCTTCCTGATTTCACTCCTGTGTGCTTGTGCAGTATTTTTATACTTCTCCCTAGTCATCTGACCAAGCTTCCACTTCCTGTAAACTTCCTTTCTATGTTTAAGCTCACTGAAGATTTCTTTGCTGAGTGAAGCTGGTCACCTGCCATATTTGCTATTCTTTCTGCACATCAGTATGGTTTGTTCCTGCGCCCTCAATAAGGTTTCTTTAAAATACAGCCAGCTGTCCTGGGCTCCTTTCATGTTAGCCTCCCAGAGGATCCTGCCCATCAGCTCCCTGAGGGAGTCTCAATCTTGGTCTACATTGCTAGTGACAGTCAACAGAAGATATGCAAGCTATGTAAAGTAGCTTGCATATCTCCTGTCAACTTACTTACATTGCTGTACTGCGGCATCTTCTCTGCACTATGTCGATGGGAGATGCTCTCTGGTCGACGCAGCCTTACTCCTTTCTCCATAGCCCACTCAATGGATCCTGCTGCATCACTCCCCAGGAGCCGGCAATGTTGACATACCCAAAGTCTGCTTTTCTGAAGTCCAGGGTCCATATTCTGCTGTTTTCCTTTCATTCTTCTGTCAGGATCCTGAACACCTCTCTACTCCTGAACTCAGTTCTGGCAAGAGGAGTGTCTTTTCCACGTAAACACAAGTTAATTCCTCTAGCAGATCATTAATACTCGCAGTTCGCTGAGTGTGGACGTGGAGGAGGATTTTCTCTTTGGAGTCCCTATTGTGTGTGCATTTGATGGCGTGAGTGTGGTATGCAGGACTGTATGGGGATAGGGGAGATCTCTGCTGGCTGCCTTACTCTTTAGGTACGTGTGTATGATGGAGGGTGTGTGTATCTGGAAATTAGTGTATTTTAAGGTCGAGAGAACATTGATCTCCACATACAGTTGTTGTAGGAGCTGCAAATTTGGTAAGTTAGCGTGTTAAAGATTCTGCCTTGATGTGTGTTGATTATGGGGCAGGTCTTGTTAGACAGGGTCTGTTAATGATCAAACAAATATTGGTAAAAACAAAAGAAAGGGAAATCTGCCAATTCTACAAATACAATCAGAGCACTGCATTATTTAAGGGCCACAGGTCAATCTCGGAGTCCCTATCCCCAACTCCCCCCGCCCCCCAACTGCAGCCATTAGCTATCTGTGCTTGGGATGGAAATACCAGCTCTTCTTCCCCCTCTCCAAGAAAACTAATGTGAGGCATATTGCTCCAGCTATGATGGCAATTTTTAATATGGACATCTGGCCACTAGAAAATTCACTACTCTAAAACCTCCAACTCATTTCACATTAGCCACCAGACTGTCTTCAGATGAAAAATGAATTTTGATCGCTATTAACAGACTGGATTTGAACATGGGACCCAGAGGTGAAAGTCTCTGTCTCCTAATCCATTCATTCCTCTTCCTCTTCCGCTTTTGTTATCTTTCCAAATTGTTAGCAGAAAAGATAGATGTATGCTAAATACTTTCACAGATAACAAGGTGAAACAGCTGTCAGAGCTGCAGTCCCACTTAGCTGGTCTTCAGAAAATGTACCCAGCATTTCTGAGAGACAGAGTAAAGGGTAAAGGTAAACTGCACCCACTTAGCAGAGGACAGTGTGTGACAGCTGACATAGTGACACTGGGCCCCCAAACAGCCCATGTCATTCTTCAGCAGGAGGCCCTGAAATGCCCATTTTAATTTAAATGTTATTTTAAAATAAAATTGCCACTTCAGAACAATAATAGCTTCTTACTGCATATGCACTGAGTAAAGTGGGTGCAGTTTTCTTTACTGTTGTTGTTCGTATTTATTATTATGTAGCATCATACGTGTCCACGGTGTGTCCAATAGGTGGTCTCTGGAGCTGCATGCTGCGCAAATGAGCCTTTTGTTTCGGAACTATTATTGTTATTTTTGTAACCTTGCACTCTAACAAGGTAATGTGGAGCAAGGCGGTTTCAGTTCCACACGCGGATTGTTTGTTTGCATACAGTCCGATGCTGCGGTGGTGGGCACAACCTGGCCAAACATCCTGCTGCGCAGAATAAGTCAGATCTATGTGAGCAGGGTCCGACTGAGCTTTCCGCTCAGCGTCTGCTGGTGAGCGGGGGAAAGACCTCAGAAGCCGACGATATTTGCATAGACACTTTTAGTCGGCCTGAGTGTTCGGCAGACAGAGCTGCTTTGCCAAAGTGATCAGTTCTGGGTGGTCTGGGGTTAAAGGCAACTTTACGGAACGATAAACCCAAAACCTTACAGTTTCACGCGACCTTGCTCCACATCCTGTGAAGCTGCAAGCCCCACTCCAGAGCCTGGCAGCTATGCCACAATGCCGGTAGAAGCCATCCCACCAACCATGGGGAAGTTGGTGGTGAACTCTGCTCTCCCAGGAACGGACAGTCAGCTGCAACCGGACATTGTCATCGCTGACAAGGAACAGAAGGGGATCCTCGTGGTGGATGTCACAGTCTCCTTCAGGAACAGGACCTTGGCCTTCTGCAACACCTGAGCTTGAAAGGAGAAGCATACCCCTCTGGCCGAACCCTTGAGAGCAAAGGGCTATGAGGTGCAAATGTACACGCTGATCATTGGAGGCCTGGGTGCATGGAACCCCAACAACGATCAGGTGCTGTGGGTGTGCACAATCAGTCAGCAGTATGCTCGGCTGATGCAGCATCTCGTGGTGTCGAACACCATCAGGTAGTTCAGGGACATCTACTCGGAACACATCGCTGGACATCGGCAATACTGAGAGGAATGAGATGGAGAGCAATCAAGAAGCGATGCAGAAAGACCTTTGATTTGTGGATCGTATTCACTGAAGGACTATCCATCCCAAACTTCTCATTCACTGAGGGACAACCCATACTCGTCGTTATACTTGCTTTTCACACACTGGTCTCCAGCAGTTCTTTTGTGTGAGTGATATACCCGAAAGTTTGGATGCTAATAACACAATTGTCTTGCTAAACTGATTACCAATCCCATGCATTGTTCCCAGATGTACAGAAACTATTTTCTTAAAGAACACTGTATTTGATCATTTTTTAATGTTAGCTTTAATACAAAATTTTGAATTGCAGGGATAAGGAAATGTTGTTATCCTTAGTGTGAGAGGAAAGGGGAGTGGAATGGTACCTAACATGCTCTGGATGAGAGAGTCACCCCAAACTAAACCTCATTTGCTAAGCAGGGGGTAGGGATGCCAAATCCCAGTGCAAGTTAGAGGAGATGTGGACCAGTGTTCCTACGTGGTGGTGTGGACTCTGTTTAAAGGGGTCTGAAGTGAACCCACATGAACACCCCTCTGATCTCTGGGTCTTTGCTGATGAAGGACAACCAGCTGAGAATGGAATGCAGCACAAGAAAAGGGGAGTGGTATGTTAAAGGGACACTCACTTGTCAGGCCTTCACACTGCAAGGTGGGAAATGGAGGCAAAGGACACTGCCCAGTGTACTGGAGGGAGGGTGTTTGATTACAGTTACATGCTTTTGAATCATAGTAGTGGTGTTTTCCCAAATTAATGCTGGGTCCCCTTTATACACAGACTCAGTGCTTGCAACTGGGAACGTATTGCCTCCAAGAGGCACGCAGCAGTGGTGGTTAATTTTCCCATATTACTGGGCGAGGGCTCAAGCCGGTTCTGTTTTGTGTTGTTAAGAGGAACCCCTAGATATTGAACCCAGTCCTTGTTGCCGCCGCCACCATTTGGCAGAAGGGTTACATCTGCTCAGCAGCTCTCCAATCCTAACCATATACTTGCTCCCCTTCACTTTCTGGCCTCCTCCCAGGAATGGGACACAAGGTGTCAGACAGAAATGAGGAGCCCAGCATTTCTAGCAGAGCTTGCAAATGCAATTGGCATGTTTACAAATTCTGTTTATCTTGGCATGCCATCAGACTGGGGAGGAGAATGTTGTTTTACATTTTAAGAGTCTACCTACACTTGCAATGGGTTTGATTCTTTTTGGTACCCTGAGGGTTGGTGTGTCTCAGGATGTCCTGGTAATGGAGTAAAGAGGTCAGAAGAACAGCAGTGAGAGACTCTATCTAATTCACACCTTGGCACCAGCATGCTGGGGCTGACACGTCCAATTTACTGTGGCACTGTTTGACAGGTGTCGAGACTCAACAGTCACACAGAAATACACACAACTGCTGAATCAGAGAGAGAAGATGATTGAACATCCTGCAAATGAGACACCCGGGGAAAAAAAGCCACACACACAAAGCAATCCAATAGAAAATCTAAGCTAATTAACGCCCGCTGTTGCCTGATGCATGCCATGGCCCCTCAAGGACTCCTTGCCATGCGGGAGTTGAAACATGTCAGGAGGCTCCTCTGTTCCTTTTGCATGAGGAATTTTATGACATTTTAGTGCAAAAAAGTTCTGAGAACTTTCACAGTAACTTGTAAAATTCACTGAGTATCAGGTTTTTTCAGGCTCTATGCCTCACTGTCCAAGGTTTCCCTTGTATCCAATTGCATCTTCTTTGGTTTGGCATGAGATACTATCACTCTGAAGCTCCCTCTAGACCATCTCTGACAGGTGTTTGTCTAACCTGTTCTTAAAAACCCCCAATGATGGAGATTCCACAACTAGGTAATTTGTTCCAGTGTTTAACTACCCTTACAGTTAGGAAGTTTTTCCTAATGTCTTACCTAAACCACTCTTGCTGCAGTTTAAGCCCACCACTTCTTGTCCTGAGCTCAGTGGTTAAAAAGAGTAAGTTATCACCCTTCTCTTTATAACAACCTTTGATGTACTTGAACACGGTTATATTCTCCCCTGCCCCCCAATCTTCTTTTCTCCAGACTAAACAAACACCGGTTTTTCAATCTTTCCTCATAGGTCATGTTTTCTAGACCTGTAATAATTTTTGCTCCTCTTCCCTGGACTGTCTCCAATTTGTCCACATCTTTCCTGAAATGTGGTGCCCAGAACTGGACGCAATACTCCAGCTGAGGCCTTATCAGTGCTGAGTAGAGTTGAAGAATTACTTTTTATGTCGTGCTTACAACAATCCTGCTAATACATACCAGAATGATGTTTGCTTTTTTGGCTACCGTATTAAATTGTTGATTCCTATTCAGTTTGTGATCTACTGTGACCCCCAGATCCTTTTCTGCAGTCCTGCTTCCTAGGAAGTTATTTTCCATTTTGTATTTATGCCGTTGATTATTCCTTCCTTACTCTAGTACTTTGCATTTGTCCTTATTGAATTTCACCCTATATATTTCAGACCGTTTCTCCAGCTTACTTATCAGAATGATCTTGACAAACTGGAGAAACGTGGGCTCAACCGAACTATCATTAAGTGGATACGTAATTGGTTAAACAACCACAAACGAAGAATAACTATTAATAGAATGATATCGGATTGGAGGAAAATCTCTTGTGGTTCCACAGGGATCTGTTCTGGGTCTGGTGTTGTTTAACATCTTTATTAATGACCTAGATGGAGGCATAGAGAGCATACTGATCAAATTTGCAGATGACACTAATGTAGGGAGGTTTGCTAACACTTTGGAGGATAGAGCTAAAATTGAGAGGGATCTTGATCAATTGGGGAACTGGGCTATAGACGACAAAATGAAATTCAACAAAGACAAGTGCTACACTTAGAGAAGAAAAACCAAATGTGCAAATACAGAATGGGGGATAACTGGCTTGGCAACAGCATTGCTGAGAAGGATCTGGGATTTGTGGTGGATCACAACCTGAACATGAGTCAGCAATGTGATGCTGTTGCAAAAAAAAAGGCAAATGCAATTTTAGGTTGCATTAACAGTACCACTCTACTCAGCGCTGGTTAGGCCTCAGTTGGAGTACTGTGTCCTATTTTGGTCACCAATGTATAGAAAGGATATAGAGAAACTGGAAGGTTCTAGAGGCAAGCACCAAAGATGATCAAAGGGATGGAACATAAGCCATATGAGCAAAGGCTGAAGAAACTGAGTATATTTAGTTTGGAGAAGAGGAGATTAAGGGGGGGACATGATAGTGGTCTTCAAATTGTGCCATAGACTGCCATAAAAAAGATGGAGAAAAGTTGTTCTCTAAAGCCACAGAGGGCAGGACAACAGGCAATGAGTTCAAATTACAGCATAGCAGATTTAGATTAAATCTCAGGAAAAACTTCCTAACCGTAAGAACAGTAGGATAATGGAACATATTGCCACGGGAGATTGTGAAAGCTTCTTCACTGGAGATTTTCAAAAGGAGGCTGGGTAGCCATCAGTCTGGGATAGTTTAGACACAGCAAATCCTGCATCTTGGTTGGGGTTAGACTAGATGACCCTTGCGGATCCTTCTTATCCTATGATTCTATTATTTTGAATTCTAATTCTGTCCTCCAAAATGCTTGCAACTAATCTCAGCTTGGTATTATCTGAAAACTTTATAAGTGTATTCTCTATGTCATTATCTAATCACTTACGAAGATGTGAAACAGAACTGAACCCAGGATAGATCCTGCGGGATCCCACTCGACATGCCCTTCCGGCTTGACTGTGCACCATAAAGTGCAGACATGCATGAAAAGAGAAGTGATTTCTTATTTCCACAGTTTCCTAGGAATCATAAATTCTGGGGCAGATGCTGTCCTTTAATATGTGTTCGCACAGCATCTAGCAAAATGGGGCTCTCGTCCTGATTGGGACCTCTGGGCACGAGTGGAATACAGCCTCAGGTAATAAACAACAGTACCTGGGGGGTTTGGCTATTTCTAATGTGAAGAGTTAAGAGATGGCAAGCACAGACCACAGTTTGGTATTTTGCTGGTCATTTTCTAAAGAGTTTGACACTATCATGACACAGGAAAGAGATTCCCTAGGCCTTTAATTCACCTGGAACACTGTTCACCTATGAGAAATGCATTTCAATTAGTGGGGTCAGTTCTGTGACCTTCTTGCCATGGCTTCTGCTGCAGCAGAGACAGGCTGCTGCACAGCATATTTTTTCACTTTGTTTTGGGTCTGTATGTTGGGGGGGAGGTGTTAACAGTGAAAGGTTATGATAGTTGAGACTTGGCTGAAGTGGGAGGATCCTGTCATTTGGTGAAACAGCTCTGTACAATGTTGCAAATCAACAGAGTGTAGACTGGCCCTGCTGTGAGAGTCAGTGGAGCCATAACTGAATGAAAAAAAGCTTTGTTGTTGTTATTATTATTCATGTCAGAAATCCTTTGGGAAACCCTTAATCTGCATTAAAACATATATATGAAGGGAAAAGAAGAAAAGGTCAATGAGTGTGTACTACAAAGTAACTCTTTGAGCTAAGCTCTGTTCCTCTATAAAGTTCTTTTCCAATCTCTTCACACAGACAGAATTTGGATTCCAGGTTGAATTGAAGCTGGCTCCTGATGGAATGTGTATCCCCTGAACACACCTCAAGGAGATTATCCCATCATTAAATATTTGTAGGATAACAGGAGAAGCCTAATTTAGTTTTTGTTTCTTTCTCTCTCTGGTTTAATCACAGATGAAAGAGACTAATAGCACTACAGAGCTTTCTGGTGATCAAAGGCCAATCAATCCTCTTTGTGGAGTAATTAACTATTTGCTAAACTTGCAGAATTGATTTCCATTTAGGGCTAAGAGAGAGGGTTTTAAATGAAGACCGATTTACCAGGCGTGAGGAGGGAATCTTAGCACTGATGCCAGGAGATACTCAGGGTGATGAATTGAGCCTGCTAATTGGAGACTGAAAAATACAGCTGGAATCTAGCCTCATTCACACCTACTTTGGGGAGAAAACAGGCAAAGGGAAATAAAACAGCTTTCTAGGATTGCAGCAGGGAAGGGAGGGTACAGGCAGCTTCACAGGATGAAATATGAGTGTAGCCTGCTCAGATATGGGGAAAATCTTGCTGCACCAAAATACAGATAATTTAATCCAAGAAAATATTCTGCAACTGGATCCTGTCTATCCACTTGGGACTTTCAGCCAGTGACCTAGTTGGAACCAGTTTGCATCTGCACTAGTTTCCTCAGTCTAAGACAAAACTTCCAGCTTTGTATGTGAAGCCCTAATTTAGAAGGAAAGTCCGGGCAGCACAAGAGAAATATGGACCCTGTGGAATTCTTGAGGCCTTTTTGGTACTTTGACGCTGGGGAAAAGTATCTGTTTATAAAAAGTGTACAGCTCAGGGAAAGGAAAGTTGAATTTTAGGGACATGTTTGAAAATGTTGAAACAGAGATATTAAGTGACTCAGAGTTTGCTAGTGGGATACAAAATCCTTCATCTCTAGTTCCTTGATTTAATAATGCCCCAGATCCGTAATAACCCAAAGCAATTTTCATGCGATGTCTGTTCAGTATTGTGTGTGAAATGAGTTGCTGGGTTTTACTTCAGTTCCTAGAGAACAGGATGTCCACATTGCAAAAATATCACAGTTGTTACTAACTGGCCCCCTTATTAGCTATCTCATCATAGTGACCAATGACTAAACAGACCCAGTTAGATTGAATTTCCCATTCACTCCTGGGGATGGTTCCTCAGAACAGTGGTGAAGTGTCTTGTCGTGTTACACTGTTTGAACAGGTTACATTTAAGGTTTGGTTCTCAGTGTAAATAACAGGCAAGAAAAGAAGCTGAAGGCCATGATGCTGTTAGGACAGACTAACAGTCTGAAAGATGGTTTGTGTTCAGTTTCTCCTATCTAGAAGTCTAAAAAGTTTGTGTTTGTCTGGAAGCCTAAAGGTTTGTTGATAGTGTAAAGAATGTATTAGCCTCACTAAAAGGTGGGCGGTGTTACTTCAGGAAGCTGCAGATAGGTAGTGTGTGTTATGTGTAACCACCCTGGGCTGTGTATTAGTTTATCTGTAGCAGGAACCTTTGTGGAGTTGGAAAGGTTAAGTTTTGTTGTAGTGTAGCAATAGGTTGAGATGACTGTATTTGTTTGTTTCTTGTAAATTGAATTCACACAGAACTATGACTTTATTTTCATTGGCACACAAACTGAAGGGAAAGTTTCTTCTGATGTCCCTGTAGGCCTCCTTAAACAGGGACATAAAAATTCTTAGTTAAGAAGGAGCAAAAGAAATTCCACTAAGGGAGCTGTGTTTGGAGGAAAAGCTGAGGCACTGGTTGTAACCTTGCCTCTCAGCTGACCAGCAGTTTTTAAATGCAGGGGCTGCTGTGAACTGACTTACTACAGGATAATTACGTTAGGGACCAATACAGCCTGTTGAAAATCAATTCTGTTGGACCAGTGTGTTTGTTCGGAAATCCACTCAGCCAATTCAGGAGCGCATTAGGCTGCAGGCCCATTGTGCTGACCTCTCCAGGATTGGGGTTGACACTTGAACGAAGGCATTTGTCCAGTTAAAGGACAGTACTACCAGCAGACTCTTATCTCCCCTAAATTGGATTACTCAGATCTGCTTGTTCTCTTTAGAGATAGCTACTCCAGGTTTTTTCCTTCTCTTTCTGTCTGTCTGAGATGGTTACCTGGTGATTACTGTTTAACGTGCCATTTTCAGCTATTCTTGGACAGTTAACACTTAATGCCACCACTAGCTCTCCCTTCCTTACATGGAGCAACACTGTCTTACACTGCAGCCTAAATTTTCAAGAACTGTTTATTCCTGCACCTTTTTTTTTTTTTTTTTTTTTTAAGCATAGTTTGATATTGGACTGCACAGCAGAGTTTCTAAAGCTGAGCTTTGGACCTTAGCAAAGGGAAGCATCTTTCCTTACATGTTGTGCATTGGAAAAAATATGACCTGTCTAGGGTTTTAATGTTGTTGAAAAAAATGTATCTTCTAGGAAATCTGCACAGATCATTCAAAATTCTCAGAGCTGGAGCGCTGTCATAACTAACACTGGATATGGTACCCTTACCTCCTCATATGAACTACCAGTGGTGAAACTTGTTTCTATCGCATTTGTGAGAAGGTGAAGGGGAGGGAAGGGAAGCTGCGTATTATAAAAAAGGAGTTACTTGCATCTACAGACTATTTGTGATTGCAGCTGGTTGTGAAAATGTGGGCCTTCTCTGGTCTAAGTGTTTTCCCATAAAGAGATCTACCCAAGTCTGGGTAAGGCTTTTTTGAGAACGTGTTGAAGACTGTATGAGTCCTGTGCTAGACATGCTCATGAACCTTGGAAAGACTGGGTGCTGGAATTCATGTATTTTTAATTACACTAAGGAATTGTCTACACAGCAAGTTACTGAGCATCAAGTCACAGCACAGTGCACAAATTTGCCACTTAATAACATCTTGTGTGGACACCACAACAGCTCAGTGAAACTCCTGGAGCACAGCACGGTGTACTGGGTTTCAAGTAATAGTACTTGCGTTGGGATTAAAGTAGCAGTGTTGGTGCTTGCTAGTAAGTTGCAGCACTGTATTCTAAACTCTTTCAAACTCAATCTTCTAGGCCCTTTGCCCTCATTGTTGATATTCAAGCAATTGTCTTAAGGATTGGACTCTGCAAGAAAATCCCAGCTTTCAAAAACTATGTTCCACCAAAGAAAACTTTCTTGTTGCATTTTTAAAATCCAGCAACAGCTGTTAGTGGGTTCTTAAATTTGATAAGCACTAAAAGTCTCTGAGTGAAGCAGGTCACCCCATAGCATCTACAGGAGGTATTTCTTGTTTATATGTCAGACTGAATTTCTTGTTTTTTCTTTAAGTCTAGAGAGTCTGGAAAATAAAGTTGAGAAAGGTTTGAGTGAGTTGGATCACCAGAAAATTTCCTTCCATTTAGAGGAAGTGTGAAAAACCCTCTCACTGTAGCTCTGATCATGATGGGAAACCAGACTGGGGTGATGCTTTCATGCAGACTCTACTTGAGTTTCCTTCTCTTTCTCTTGGAATGGAAAGTGCTGGAGCTCTTTGTTTTGAACCTATGTTCTGGCTAAAGATCCAAGCAAAGATACCTTGTGAAAGAAGTAGATGCTGTTTGTCTGTAATAAGGTGGAGGGTGTTAATTCCATTCCCAGCATATGGAAAAACAACTTTGTAAGGAACTAAAACAGAGTTCCTTTGGTGAGAGCAGTCTAACAAAGTGGCAGTAGTAATTGTGTGTAATTGGGAATTGTGCTAGACACCACAATTAAAGGTACATTGGAGATAGATGGATACAGGAAGAAACATACTGGCCATTTAAGATGCAATTTGAGACTTTTTATATCAGTCCAATGTCTCACAAACAAGTTCGATAATATGTCAGCTTGTGAAAAAACAACACTTAAATATAAAAAAAATTAAGTCTTTTTTTTTGTCTTTGCAAGATATCTAATAAAAGCCCCTATGGGAGTTAAAGTTCTTGCTTAGCATACAAAAGCTTATGAGTTTGATAGTGTTTGGGGCCTTAATCTACAAAGCTTATTTGAATCCTCTTTTAGCTAGCTGCATCATAGAACCCCAGCTGTAAATAAATTGTATTGTTGAGAGTGGAGGCAGCCACAGCTTTTGCTTCTGTTGCCCACCCTTAGTAAATATTTGTGCAAAACAGATGAACTTTACTACCACAACAGAGAACTAGAGAGCAGGGGGTGCAAAGCAAACATGGTAACAACAATCGAGTTTAAACACAACTGATAGCTCTGAGTTTCTGCTCAGCTGCCTGCCAATATCAATGATTTTCTGTTTTCATGAGTCCCAGCACCTGCCTTTCTGTCCTCTGAGTGTATAAAGTGTTGGGAAAGCTAAAAAATCCTTCAGGCTATCTTTACAATCCTCACAGTTTTGTGGATTGGATTGAACCTCTTTTTGGAGGGGATGGGGTTAAACTATAATCAAATTAAACCTGACTGATTCCAAATATATCAATTTCTAATCTGTATAGAATCTGATTAACACCTGCTGCTGCCTACCATCACCTGCAAGTTCTAGGGTGTGTCTGCATTATGACCATGTTATGCACAGGTCCCAGAGTTATGTAATTGAAGCCAACCTCCATCTTGAAAATCATAAAGGCACCTGTCATAGGCATGGGGGCAGGAGGGCTCCCCCGATCTGGTCTAGTGTCGGTATCTAGGTATTTTTACTATATTCCTCCCCCCCCAAGACTTTCTTTCTGCCATTTCTGACACAAGTTTTCACTGGCTGTGATGTTCATCCAACATGCTCACATCACTGCAGCCTCATCTCCTCACAGAAGAGATTTCTGCAGTTGAAGAGCAATGGGTATTTTCTCTACAAACCTTAGTGTATGGGGTTGATAATGTTTGGGAACAAAGTTCTAAATTAGGATGCCTATTTAATGCTGGAGCCTTGGAAGCTAACTTTAATCTGGTTGAAGTTATCTTTTAGCCAAATGTTAGAGAGAGGAAAGAAAAAGTTTAGTTTCCGTTCTTCATGAAACTGCTGGGTGGAGTTGCTAGATAATGCTTAGCATTATTTAGTGTTTGGAAGAATAATTATTTGCAGAGGACCAAGAGATGTTTTGGAGAATGTTAGAGCGTTTTTCATTACTTCCTTCTTAAACTGTGTTTGGGGAAATGCTAAGTTGTTTCTCCAGCTGCCACTATGTTCCAGTTTTCCAAATGCATGTGCTAAAGGTGTTAGTAGCAAGTGAGTGAGATAGAGAAACTGGTCCCTTCATTGGGAGTCAGAATCATCAGATCTCCTCTTAGAAAGCACAGTCTATAATCTAATAGCACTCTCTCTTTTTCAAATACATGGGAAGAAAGGAAAGCACCAGAATCCTCTCTCTCTATCAATATCTGTTGTGGGGGTGGGGATGTGTTTCAGCTGAATATCGAATCAAGGCCCTCATCATTTGTTATAATTAAAAAATGCTGTGGGGATCCCAGTTTTTATTTTAGCAAATAATTAAGATCTACTGGTTAGAATCAACACACTGGGTAGATAAAGATTGTTAGTTTCAAAGCAACTGAGGAAAGCCCAGACTCCACTTCCTGCTCCTTCTGTGATGGTAGTTTTCCTCGGACAACAGACTGATACAGTTAGGAAAGAGTTGAAGGCTCAAGAAAAAGTCTGATGTTTCCTAAAAAAGCCTTCCACAATCAAAGAAAAGAAACTTCCATTCAAGTGATAAATACCCACACGTTTCCTTGATTGGCTGAGTATGATGAGTGGAAGAGAACAAAAGGGAGCCAGGTGGAGCCAGTATGTACTGTTAAAAATGGAAACGGTAAATAACCAGTTTCTATGACAGAGAACATATGGATCCCTTCTTAATGATTGCTCCGCTATATTACAGGGAGAAGAACCATGGGCCAAATTCTCTGTCAGTGTAAATGTGCAGAATTCCATTGAAGTTATTAGAACTTTGCCCATTTACACAAGAAGATAAGTTAGCCTTCTCTCTCCCTTAAGGGAAAAACAAGAACAACAACAAAAAGAAAGGTTATGGTGTCAGATGTCTGG
Organism: Mesoclemmys tuberculata; assembly: GCA_007922155.1. Taxonomy (NCBI): domain Eukaryota; kingdom Metazoa; phylum Chordata; order Testudines; family Chelidae; genus Mesoclemmys; species Mesoclemmys tuberculata. Next base: position 5,177,328 of record ML675639.1, read on the forward strand.
AGAAATATGTTAACTGGGCTCAACGTTCAACGTGTATGGGAGTTGTGTTAGGAAGGAAAAACTTTTAGAAAATATGGCACGTTACCATTAAAATCCTATGCTCTTTCATTGCCATCCTGTGTCTGCTACTTGGAAAATCCTGCGTAGAAAGAAGACCGTGACTCTGATTGCGTTATTGTTCCTTGATAGATGTAGCCCACAGAGATTACAGAACTGCTGAGAAAGCATAAGAAATAGAAAAGTTATATTTTTCTTTAAAATTTGATCAAATGTTTGTAATCGTTATTGGGGAGCTTGGGGGATTTATGACATTAAGAAGAGGCTTCAAATGACACACTGGGTAAGGAAATCCATTATTGTTAGGATGCTATGGAGGGAACTGCATCTGCAGAAGCTGGTGTAATAAATGCATCACATTCTATAAGTATTTATCTGTTTTCCCTGATTTACCTTCTTCTTCTCCCTCCTTGTTTTTACAGCCGTGGCCCCCCTGTGACCCTAACACTCCACCCCTCCCGTTGCTCTGGTTTCGTTAAAGATTGGCTGCTGCTCCTGAGGTGGCTGTTGTCTCCTTGTCCTACATGCCATGCAGCCAGGGCTTTGTGCAACTCTAGCAAAGACAACCTCAGTACTAGTGAAAGATGAATAATAAGAACTGCTGCTGCTGATCCCAGAAGAGCCTGCTAAGGAGGTTTGTTTCAGAATAATGAATATGGAAATTCTGCATTCATAATGAACTGCAAGCAGTCTTCCAACTCACTCGTGCCGAAAATTCTCACTTGCCTTCCCCATAACTTGTCACTTGTGGGGTTTTTATTGTTCGGTATGTAAACAAGGCCAGGAAGGCCTTTGTTCCTTTGTGCCTACTTAGTTTTGCCCATTAATCCCAACCCCCCTCCTTTTCCCACCAATGCATGCAGGATTACACAAAGCAAAAGTCATTAATTTTTATCTCTGACTATCTGTAGGGTTTTTAATGTGGCCTGGCTTGCTTATGCACCACCAATTACATGTCATAAGTGCTTGTAGATGCTGGGGCAATATTGCAGCCTGATGAATCACTGCCTTTTCCTCTGATTAGTATGCGAGAGGCTGTGTTGTTCTTTGAGCAGCTGGCATGCCAATGAGGATCTAGCTCTGCCGGTCAAGGCATTCAATATGGATTGTTTTAATTAAATGGCTAAGCACACAAGAAGCTAAGAAACAACTCCATCATTGAGTGAAACTTGAAAATAAAGTCGACATGTGAGTGGAGTGAGAAGGAATTGTTTAAACACTTTTTTTTCCAACCTGGAAACTTCACGTTCCTTTCACAGGTGTGAAGTTGCTACAAGTGTATTAAATTGAAATTCGTCAAAAAAGGACTTCTTGATAACAGAGTTTATCATCATTAAGTATAAGAACCAAAGCACCAGCAAACTCCCACTATTCCACCCTTTTGTAGACATTTTTCAAATATTAAGATTATTGTAATGTATTGATAAAAAAGGGATTTGGTAGGTCTGGACAGAAGGACAGTCTGTAATTACTTGTCATTGTCACCAGTGAAAGTGTTAATTAATGAAGTCACCTGTTAATTCATTGGAAAAAGGAGGGAAGGAGTCATAATTGGACTGTAATGGCCTCTGTGTATATAAGGCAACTGAAATGTCACTGAGAATCATTTTCTCTTTCGGCATCACTCTTTGCTTTGCTGAGGGAAAACGTGACGATTATGACAGAATCATGGATCCATTCCGATTGTGGCTGTTATGGTCTTATGGCTTTAATTCTGTTACATTGGCTCTCTCCTTGGCACAGAGGGCACAAGTTTTGTCCCCTGCCCTTCTGTATCAGACTCTGAAATGTCTGGCTGATTAAAAGGCACCACCTTGGAAAATCTTACTTCCGTCTTAAAATGTTGCCCTACTATTGTCACAACTAACAACTGAGGCCCTTTCTACATTCAGGATATTTGCATTAGTGTAACTACATCAGAATAGTTATTTTAGTGCAAATTTCCTTAGAGCAGTGCCTCCATTTCGCCATCTGCAAAATAGGGAAAATGGTACTTACTGAAAAGCAGTTCGATATAAGGATAAAAATACTATATAAAAGCTATGTGTTAGTGTTATAAACCCCAACATTATACAGAGAGAACAAAATAAATTCTTCAAAATCTTTTAGTATAATTTGGCTATATTAATAGTTTTAATGTTCATTTCACCTGGAATTATAATAATGCTTCATTTAAATCAATGCCCTATTAATAACAGTAGGTTTGTGATGTACTCACACAAACAGTGGTCATGGCAGTGGTTTGAAAGTCTGCTTCTAATAACAGTGCAAGAAAAAATATCTATAATAAACTAACTTCAGAGAAATCAAGCAAAGAGAATTGATACTGCTGTAGCCCGTTATTTAGAAAGTTTTCATTTAGCGACAGCTAACGATTTGCGAGCACTGGTTGCCTATGTTTACCATATCTGAGCTGGTCATAAAGAAGTTTCAAATTAAAGATGTCAGCACCGACTCCACCCATTCAGAATACGTAACAAGTGTACACCTGTCAGTGGATTTACCCCAGAGATCAATTTGGGCCATTGTGTCTTATTGTTTATGTAGCTTCCCATTGAAGGAGAAATGCATATTAACTATCTCCTTAAAAATTATGTCAGTGGCTGCCTTGAATTACTTCTCCATAGAGAAACTACAGTGAGTGAGGAATTGGTTGTGAATGGGCAGGTTAAATATCTATTTCCATTTCTGTGGGGGAGGTGGGGGAGTGTTATATTTTCTTTGTAACAATATTGACATGCACATATATAGGATGATTATTAAAAGATTGCATATTAATGAGAGTGATTTTCTCTGGTATAAATCATGCCTTTTATTATCATGATAGACTGTTTGAATACAATAACAATATTTTTAAGTGGTGATGTGACTTTTCGCTGGGCCTCTCTTATGAGGTCTTTGTCTCACATTAGGCCGGGGCAAGTTGAGAGTTATGCCCTGCTTCCAGAATCTCTGGAACAATTTCTCTAGTTCCTAGATAGAGCTAATCCAAGGCTGGTTATTTTCATTGAAGACATCTTGATGGGGAAAAAGTGGGTGAGTCAAGCATATTTCTTGACAGTAGAAGCTTAGCTGTTTGCCTCATCTTTCATTTGCTTCCTTTTTCACATTCATTTTTTATTAATAAAATAATAATGGTGTTTAATTTGAGTTGCCAGTGGCCAAAGGCCTCTGGGCACCTTAACAAATATAAACTGAAAGCATAATTTACAGTAAATAGGCAGTAGGTCAGATTAAAGCTAACAGAGTGTGAAAAGTATGAAAAGCTCCAACACACCATCCAAGACACTCTAATGTTGTGGAAACAGAAAAGGAAATACAAATTCTGGAGCCCTCACCCTGAAGATTGTCGCAGACTACGGTGATTGGATGTCCCAGTTTTATAGAGACAGCCCCAATTCAGGGCTTTGTCTTATATAGGCACCTATTACCCTCCACCCCGTCCCGATTTTCCACACTTGCTATCTGGTCACTCTATCACAGATGCAATTCCCCATGTTGAGGAGTCAGGCACTCTTTGCCGTCAGTAAAAAAGGCTTTGCCCCTCTGTGCTCTCAAGATTATTCCTTTGACATTCAGCACTTTGACCGCTGCTAAGCTCAATTGCCAAAACAGGCCAGAAAGCAACATGTGGTCCTTTTGTTGGAGCGGTCCTATATTATTTATATTTACAGTTTTAAATATTTATATTAAAACTTCGTGGTCACCCCCAGAGTAACAGTAAAGGTTTGACACAAAGATGAATAACTCCAACCATGACTCCAAAACATAACTCATTACTGATAAAGTGTTTAGCTAACCCCAAAATTGGAGAACTGGTAAATAATGCAGAGGACAGGTCACTAACACAAAGCGATCTGAATTGCTTGTTAAAGTGGACACAAGCAATATAGTTTTTAATTTGGTTAAATGTAGATGTGTACATCTAAGAACAAAGAATGCAGGTCATACTTACAGGATGAGGGACTCCATCGTGGAAAGTACCAACATTGAAAAAGACTTGGGAGTCATGGTGGACAATCAGCTGAATGTGGGCTCCCAGTGTGATGCTATGGTGAAAAGGGCTAACGTGATCCTGGGATGCATAAACAAGGAATCTCGAATAGGAGTAGAGAGGTAGTTTTACCTCAGAATTTGGCACTGGTGCAACCACTGCTGGAATACAATATTCAGTGCAGGAGTCCACAATTCCAGAAGGATATTGATAAATTGGAGAGGTTTCATAGAAGAGCCACAAGAATGAGTAAAGATTAGAAAATAGAGTTCAATTAATTTAGCTTAATGACGAGAAGGTAAAGGGGTGACTTGATTACAGTGCATTCATATCTATACAGGGAACAAATATTTAATAATGGGCTCTTCAGTCTAGCAGAGAAAGATAATGCATGATCTGAAAGCTACAAAAATTCAGACTGGAAATGAAGCTTAAATTTGAGACAGTGAGGGTAATTAACAATTGGAATATTTTACCGCTGGAAATTTTAAAATCAAGATTGGATGTTTTATGAAAGATAGATTGTAGGAATTATTCTGCGGCAGGTCTCTGGCCTGTGTTATACAGAAGGTCAGACTAGACGATCCCAATGGTCCCTTTTGCCTTTGGAATATCTGAATCTCAGAATCTGCATTTGTCTCTCACTGGTGTTTTCCCTCAGGGAGCCATTTAGAGAACGGAAATAATAAAAGATATGGCCTTCTCATACTATTTCCAGCAGCCAGGAAATGGAATACTGTGCTTACACTGCATCTCTTGTGATATCAAGTTCCTAAATGGTTAAAAATCTATGGGAGAAAAATTAAATATAATACAAGGAGACACAAATACTAGAATCTGTGTACACCTCTAAGAACAGGCAGCCAATGCAGAGCAGGGAGCTCAGGATATTAGCAAGTACAGAATTTTTTGTATCTTACCCTCCGCTTCATCCTCAGAATACAAATTTCACCTGTGTATTTGAATTTTGATACCTCTGCCAACCCAGCATGTCTATAGCTTCTCTATCCTTGTTATGTGATTGTCATATATTACAGCATTTGCCTTAAGGTGGCTGTTGCCCATCACTGTGTGGAATGCAGTACAAGCTGGAAATGCACAAATGAACTTGTGACATTTCTGATGACTTCTGTTCCATTTTGAGCTTTCTGTCTGGTGTCATCCACTGCTCCAGTTAACCTGCCCCTCCCTCATGTACCTTTATTATACACCCTCATCTAGTAGGATGGGCAGGTAAGCCCTTCTTCTTTTACAAAGATGTGTACACAGAGTTAATACTGCTTGCTTACCCTGCAAAGTCAAACGTCACTGACAGCTGTGTGAAGAGTGAAGGGAAACAGCAAATTAACTGTAAAAGGTGGGGCTTTGCTGCCTTTTGGTTGGGAAATCATGAGTTTTCATTTCAGCCCATCTCTGGGATTTTTATGTGCTTAACAATTTCCTATACTTTGTAGTTATTTTGGGCATCAGGAGGGAACATGAGAGCAGCTGTCTTGATAGCTTGATAGATACCAGAATGTTTCCTTTTTTCTACGTTCAGTTTACCATTCTTATGAGCCCATTATTGCTCACTGTGTTTCAGGGAGTGGCACAAAGCTAAGATTTGAGCAGTAAAGACAAAAGCTCCCATTGTGGTTGTGTCAGCTGGTGGAAACATGAGGGCTTCTTACCCTTAGGCCTGGAGCCTTCAGCAGCCTTCAGAGCCAGATATTTATCAATGACCCACATAGCGATGTCAAATCTGTAATAGATGACTTTGTGAGCGAGAGCCTGGGCACACATCCACGTTGCAGAGTGAACTTCAGAATAAAGGATACAAGAACAAGAGGGACCATACTGTTATAAGGAATTTAGAGAGCCCAGAGCAGGTGGTATAAAACATTCATTAGCAAAGAGGAGAGCAGTGTGCCAGGACTGTATCTACCAACAGAAATCGGACGATTGAGTGTACATGTATACATGTTCTGGTGAGACTATGACTTTGTGGTCTTCATGTTCTTCATGAATAGTGAAGCAAGCATACAATAGGTTGTGCCTGGTAACTTCAGATCCCCAAAACTTGTTTGTGAGCCTTATACTCATTTTCACTTTAAAATCATATTTAAATCTTCATTATGTGGGAATGGGAAAGACACTTTATTGCTGGCTCCCATATAAAAACCTGAATAGTTAGGCAAGCTGGTAGGTGTAAAAGAAAAGGGATACTTATAACCCAGAATTCAATCTCCTGGTATATGGTATGTGGTATAGCAAGGGCAGAGGACAGTAGGAAAGTTCTGGAAGGGCGCTATGTAAGTGCTAGAATGATCCGGGCTTTATTCCCTATAGACTAGCCAGAGGCACTAGAAGGTAATTAGTGTCAGCTGACCAATTAAGGCCCCACCCAGGTGTCTATAAAAACCCTCTACTCCTGAGAGACAGTGTGGAGTTGAAGAAGTAGGTGTGTGGTGAGCAGAGGAGGGTGTGAAGTAGAGGAGAACAGAATGGAGTACGGTGGTGTGTGGAGTCGTGCAGGAGAACAGAACGGAGTACAGCGGTGTGTGGGAGAGAGGTGGAGTCCTGAAGAAGGTACTGGGCTCAAGAAGCCAGAAAGACAGAGGGGGAGAGTGGGCCAGGGGAAAAGCCTGCAGCTTCAAGTATGGTGCCAGCAGCACATAGCTGCTACTCAGAGGGCCCCTGGGCTGGGACCCGGAGGAGCGGGCGGGCCTGGGTCCCTACCCCCTTCCCTGGGAAGATGGGGTTACTGACGACACCCTGGCCCACTACGAGAGGCCAAAGTGCGAGACCCACTAGGGAGAAGCCGTCTGTTTGCCACAGATATTAGCAGAGACCCTCAGTTGTCTGATGTATAACCTACATGCTACGTAAACCAAAGAGATTCATCCTGTCATCTTAGCACCATGATAAAGGACAGCAGAAGGTGTTTTCTCACAATTATTGACATTTGCAACATCATCTGGAAAGACAGGTTTTCAATATTTTAAAGTTAAAATAAGAACATCACAGCAAAATCCCCAGTGGTATCATTGTGACGATGCATATATTGCAGTCTTGGACTTCCATTCCCCTAAATAAATGATGCACAATTTACTGTTCTCTGTTGTTAGGATTGAAGGAAAGTGGCAAACTACGTGATTGCACCTGGCTTTTTAAAACTTTTATTTTTTAACACTATTGGTTTTGTATAGAGGGAAGCTCCAGTGTGTTCAGTTTTTTGGGGGGTTTTTTGCACAGTTTTGCAGGATTTATTTGTCAAGAGTCCAGCACTCTCTTGATGGTGTTATTGAGCACTGATGCCATCCTCCAATGTATGAAGACAAACTGTGTATCAAAATGAAACTTCAGCTGCCCTCCATGCATCTGTTCCCTCATTTCAGATACAGAGCAGGAGTTATATTTATGGTTATTGCATCCTTTTGGATCATTTTCCCGCCTGTTCTCCACATACTATAGTCTTTAGCCTTATTCTCATCTTCATTTGTCCTCTATGCCAGTGTCTGGCCCAGCTCCTACTTCAGAGAACGACTTGTGTTAGCATACTGGCTGCTATCCTTAATGCAGCCCAGTTCACTCTCATCATTTTAATAGTGGACCTAAGGTATGTTGCCATGTGAACAAGTCATTATGTCTCCATAGCAACCAGCCAGATTGCAGTACACCAGTCTGAGGAGTGGACTTTTTTCTTTTTCTTTTTTTCTTCCCCTAGCCTGGGCTTTTTCCTTTGTTAAATTTGCTGAAGGGCTCACAATGGGAGGATTCAGGCTGATTTTCAAGCAGGTTTTCATTTAAACTTGTAAGTTGTTGTACAAACTGAAAAGCCTGCATGCCAATAGACTCACTTTCAAGGCAGCATTGATGACAGGGCTTTGAACCAAAACCCCAGCATGCCTTACAGTTTGACAGAACTGAGACGATTACATGTCTTGGCGCCTTTCAGACTCTGCCCCACACTTCCACTCTGCTGCCCACGGTAGGAATTGCAGACTCTCACACATAGATTATGTGGCTGACGGATATCCCTTTACCTCAGCTCTGAGCCATGTTTTGCTATTTGAGATCTCAGTTGGATCAAAATTAGACACATTGACTGATTTGATTCTCTTTGTCCATCTCACAGATCCACATAGCTTGTGCAGCTTCCAGCACCAACCAGCTGGGGAGACAAGGGGCATTGAAGGACAAATGATTCAGTCAGTCAGACTCTGGAGTGATGGAAGCCATACAAGTACATACACAGAGAGACAGATAGAAAGAGGGATGGTAGTAGAATAGATGGCAGTTTAGAATGATTATTGAAACTATAAAACTAACTGCAAAAGGAGCAAGAAATAAGCAAGTAAAATGCAAATACTAAATCTGAACTGTAATGTGAACTTCCTTTATACATTTAAATCCAAGTAAGGCAACCATTTTCCCTTGAAATTATCTCATCTCCAATGTTACAGCTTGGAATATGAGAACAAATACAAAATGTTTCTGTGTAAGAAGGCAAATTCAGCAGGCAGAGAATGTGATGCTGGCCGCTCACTTAGAGGGTGATCAGGCAATTTGTGAGGAAAGGTGGGGAAGATGATCTGCAAGTGCAAGGAGACTTATTTTGCTCTGTGGAGAGAGCAAAAGTGAGGAAGGAGGTGGACTGCCTGTTTCGGGAGAGAAGTGAAAGGTCCTGAAAATGCATATCCTCATCCTCTGTGTTCTAAAGCTAAACTGAGTGTCTCCATAATATAGTGACTAGAAATTGACCATGGTCTTCCATCTCATCTTTTGATGCGCAAGGAAATATATACCTTCGAGTTTGTTCAAAGGATAAACTTCTGATGTATTTAAACCAGAAATTTCTGACAAATCATAAATGTAAGCTGAAATTTCATGCCAGAAACATACAATTTCACAACAATCCAATAGCATCTTGTAAAAAAAGATAGTACAGCTGTATCCTTTTGGTTATAGTGTTTCTGTCTTTGTATTGGTCATGCCCTCACACATGGTACAATCATTATTCACACACTGCCCCATCCCTCCAACACACATTCACAGTGACCATTCCTCACATTTGCAGCTGAACATGCACTGACAGATGCATTGGACAGGTTGGGTTCGTGTTCATACAGTACATGTACGTGTACAGACAAGTATTTGGTAAGGTGACTCACCCTCCACAGGCAGCAGGGATCAGTTCTGCTTTGTGCATAAAATTACAGCAAACACGCCTCAAATAACGCAGGACACTTTCATAATTGATTTATGCAGGGGCTCTGAAAGTTCTATTACCTTTTGTTTAGCTCAGGGGGGCTGACTCTGTGCAATCCATTGCTGAAACTAATTACAAGATATAATTAAACTGTGACACGAAGATATTATACCGTTAGTTTACTAATGACACCGCGAAGCTGTACCACCAGCACAGGACAGTGATTATGCTTCATTCATTATTTATCCTTTTGCTAAATGAGACGCTGACATTTTCAAAAATTACTTTGAGGTTTCTTAATTGTCGGCAGCAGGATGGACTAGAAGGAGCTCTCCTTCCTCTTAGTTACTTATCCAAACCTCAGAAGTATTGTTAGCAAAATATAATAATAAATAAAATACAATATACTACCTTTCGGATGTTGGTTGATTTTTTGAAGATGAGATTGCAGTATTCAGAGAGCATTGTGCCAAGCAGCAGGTTCTGGTGAAGCAGCAGTGGCCCTGGATGAACGGTTGCTCTTGTTGTTACATGCCATTGAGCCTAGGTTAATCTGGATGTTTTAAATACAAAAGTAATGCCAAGTTTTGAGTGGTTTGGCATGAACTGACAGAAAACCATCCCATCACTCCTCTTGAGTGACTTAGAATGTCTATTTTCAGCTCTGACTTTCCTTTTAATAACTTCATTTGTACCTTATTGATCAGTGAATGAATTTCTCTATTAGCATTACTAAAATGGAAGCATTTACAACAAGAACCTATAACATCAAATAGAAATGTTGTAATTGGCAGAAAAATGGGCTGGTCCTGCTCCCATGCTGGTGATTTGTATGTCTAGCCATCTTCCATCCTTCATTGTTGTTATTTTTATTGGTATCCCAGTAGTGTTCACAGTATATGAGGTACTGAACTAACAGACAAACCAACAGGAAGACAAAGTTCCTTCCCAAAGAGTCTACCATCTTACAAGGTAAGCAATGTATGTTGGGTGGGAGATATGTAGACACTCAAAATATGTGCATTATAACATATTAATATGTTTATAATTATTGTAAAATAAGCATCAAGGCCCTGATTCACCAAAACACTTCAGTACATGCTTAAATCACACTGAAATTAATTAGACTTAAGCTTGTGCTTAAAGTTAAGCACATACTTAAGTGCTTTGCTGAACCAGGCCCTAACTAGTTTTACGTTCTTCTTATGTCCTTTGGGATATATGAATTAGGGAGGTAGATTAAGAAATGAGAGCTCAGCATATTGCTTTCAAGATCTAAAATAAACCACATCAATGATTTTTCCACCCTGGAACATGACACAGGCTCTCAATTTTTCCTCTTTCAATATCTTATCTTACCATGAGTCAATTGGCTGAAAAGCACTGTACTCTAGAATAAGCTGGGAACTGGAATTCCATCTGTTGGCACTCCAGGCTTGGATTATGTGTATACAGTTTATTTACAATTGTTACATCTCTGTGTATTAACCTTGCATTATTATGCTATCATTTTATCACATTTATTGGCTGCAATTCGATGAGTTTTTGATGCTCTGTGTATGTGTGTTTTTCTCTCCTCACTCCTGCTCTCTTTCTCCACCCCCACTACTCATCAGGGTCAGAGATCCCACAAGGTGCATTTGGCTTTGTATGGCCACTAACCTCTCAGTAACCCCACTGGTAATGCAATCTGCTTGTTTTCATCAGAGGCACTACTGGATGGCTTAAGACAAGGTTTAATTTCTTCTGAGTGTAATGGCATCCGGCATATATAATTATGCTATTTTCTCTCCTGTGCTGATTAAATACGATTTACCCAGAGAACTAAATGATGAATATTTGAGTGGAGTGTGTTGAGCCAATAGCTGGTAGAATAGCCACAATAAATAAACTTGGAAGGGGGCGGGGAAGAAAGTCTTATGAGTCTGTTAGGTAACATTAGCAGGTGCAATAGGAAGGAAAATGAGATCAAGACTAAACGCAGCAGAATACTCCCAGCTTCTTTTTAAAGAAAAAGCAACACTGAAAACTAGCCTTCAATCAAGATTTCTTTCACCATCAACCAATTCAGTCAGAAAAAATTGTCAGATCAGTATTTTTCTACTGTTCTTTGTGCATCTTAGGAAGTATTTTAATTTTTTGAGCAGAAGACAGATTAAACCTTACATATTTTGTCTCTGAAACCCCTTAAATTTGAATTGTAAAAAGGGGGGTAGTTTATTAATCCCATGACACTTTTTTGTTAAACTGAATATAGGACCCAGTTTTGCAGACATAAAAAACATCATCTTAAATAGAATTTTCAGATGCAGAACAATATCAGGAGAAGGCCAGCAATGTTTGTTTTACGAATGATCAACGAATGACTTTAGCAAAGCTTTTGATACGGTCTCCCACAGTATTCTTATCAGCAAGTTAAAAAAGTATAGGTTGGATGAATGGACTACAAAATGGATAGAGAATTGGCTAGAGCAAAGGGCTCAACGTGTAGTGATCAATGGCTCCATGTCTAGCTGGCAGTCGGTCAGAAGTGAAGTGCCCCAGGGGTCGGTCCTGTGGCCGGTTTTGTTCGACATCTTCCTTAATGATCTGGAAGAGGGGGTAGATTGCACCCTCATCAAGTTTGCAGGTGACACTAAGCTAGGGGGAGTGGTAGATACCCAGGAACGGAGGGATAGGATACAGAAGGACCTAAACAAATTGGAGGATTGGGCCAAAAGAAATCTGATGAGGTTCAATAAGGACAAGTACAGAGTCCTGCACTTAGGACGGAAGAATCCCATTCACAGATACAAACTGGGGACCGACGAGCTAGGCAGCAGTTCTGAAGAAAAGGATCTGGGGGTTACAGTGGATAAGAAGCTGGATATGAGTCAGCAGTGTGCCCTGGTTGCCAAGAAGGCTAATGGCATATTGGGCTGCATTAGTAAGAGTATTGCCAGCAGATCGTGGGAAGTGATTATTCCCCTCTATTTGGCATTAGTGAGGCCACATTTGGAGTATTGTGTCCAGTTTTTGGCCCCCCACTACAAAAAGGATGTGGACAAGTTGGAGAGAGTCCAGCGGAGGACAACAAAAATGATTAGGGGGCTGGAGCACAAGACGTATGAGGAGTGGCTGAAAGAACTAGGCCTGTTTAGTCTGCAGAAGAGAAGAATGAGGGGGGATTTGATAGCAGCCTTTAACTACCTGAAAGGGGGTTTCAGGGAGGATGGAGCTAGGCTGCTTTCAGTGGTGGCAGATGTCAGAACAAGGAGCAATGGTCTCAAGTTGCAGTGGGGGAGGTCCAGGTTGGACATTAGGAAAAATTTTTTCACTAGGGGAGTGGTGAAGGATTGGAATGGGTTACCTACGGAGGTGGTGGCATCTCTATCTTTAGAGGTTTTTAAACTGCAGCTTGACAAAACCCTTGCCGGGATGATTTAGCTGAGGATAGTCCTGCTTTGAGCAGGGGGTTGGACTAGATACCTCCTGAGGTCCCTTCCAACTCTAATATTCTATGATTCTATGAATGTAGGCCGAATTGTGACTTTTCCAGATGCCCCGTGTATGGGAGCAGCCCAAGAAGCACATTGTGAATCAGAAAGTCACAGTCTGCCTCCTGGTTTCCTCTTCCTTCTTGGGTAGAGATGAGGACAGCCAGCCCTGTACCAGGTGCATGTTCTCTGGTGTGACAGCACAGTTATACTGTTTGGCATATTGGAGGAAGGAGACTGGAGTCAAAGCTCCACCCACTCCCTGCTTTTGCCAGCCCAAACCTCTCACGTATGCAGGAGAAGATGCAGCAGCTCTGCTGAGGCTGCTTCTCACCGTCTGCCATGCAGAAAGCTGGCACAGGCAAGCAAGCGCGGTCTTTGCCCCTCCTTACTCTCCTGCAGAAACCATTTAGCAATCCTGGGATGCTTTTCTCTCCACAACACTGACAAAGACACAGGCAGTTTTCTTCTGAGGGAGTTCCATCCCTGCTTCTCTTCAGCACAGAATGGACTTCTACTGCAGCACATAAATGAACCTTTCAGACAGCCAATGAATCTGAAGTTGTGTCAGGTACATTCGTGTTTTGGGTCCACTTTTCAAGCTTGAGTATGTAAGCTATGTGCTCAGTTCTGTTTTTGGGTGCTCAGACTGACACATTGGAGAGCACACTGGAGGGAATAATCAAACATTTGCAGGGCATGGGCATGGTGAGCAAATAGGCCTTTGCCATCTCTAATTGCTATGATTTCAACATAGAGATTGTTGTCCTTCCATCTTGAAGAAAACATAGTTTGTTGTTCTGGTTTTCTGTGAAAATTGGAACAGAAATGTTCAGAGTGTCTGGCCTTTGAGAAATAGACTCATAGACTCATAGGTCAGAAGGGACCAATATGATCATCTAGTCTGACCTCCCGCACAAGGCAGGCCACAAAACCCTACCCATACACATTTATAACAACCCCGAACCCATGACTGAGTTATTGAAATCCTCAAAAGTGAGATTTGAAGGCCTCAAGCTGCAGGGAATCCACCAGCAAGCGACTCATGCCCCATGCTGCAGAGGAAGGCGAAAAACCTCCGTGGCCCCTGCCAATCCGCCCCGGAGGAAAATTCCTTCCCGACCCCAAATATGGTGATCAGCTAAACCCTGAGCATGTGGGCAAGACTCACCAGCCAGCACCCAAAAAAGATTTCTCTGCAGTAACTCAGTTCCCATCCCATCCAGCATTCCCACAGACCATTGAGCAGACTTATCTGCCGATAATCCAAAATCAATTGCTCAAATTAAACTATCCCATCATAACATCCCCTCCATATACTTATCAAGCTTGGTCTTAAAGCCAGATAAGTCATTTGCCCCCACTACTAAGAACTTCCATTTGGCATTTGAACATCTCTTCTGGGTTTAAATTGTTCTTGCTGGAAATATGGGAGCAAGAAGGTCCGAGGAAGGCATAACTAACCCTGAGCAACTGGAGAGGGGCAGGGGCTCACCATTCTTGGAGACTTCATTTAACATAAATTGCAGAAGTGAAGTGGGCTGAGGAAGATCAGGATAATTCCAAATTAGAGTAAGTTAGGAGGTATCCAAAAATCATCCTTCCATTAGACCAACCTGTACTGCCATTAAGTGTGGGATACTGCTAGATGGAGTGAGCACCAGCCTGGTACAGTCAGACTCAGAAACGATTCAACTGGTGTTAACTTCAAACAGCCCCTCCTCAATTTAATATCTGGGGGGCTTTGGAGAAATTGCTTCCAGCTTCGCTTGTGCCTTTCTTTATAATTAAAAAAATATTGTTTCCAAGATGAGCAGTTTTAACAAATCTAGAACATTGCATGGAAAGATGAGGCTCCTATTGAGGTAAGTGTGGGGAATTGCATGGCTATGGGAACAGAACGCAGTAGGCACCATCATTCAGGCCATTTTGACTGATTGCAAGTTCTTTGCATGTAACGTCTAAGGATTCCTCTGCCAACTCTCTCCAGCACCTCTCATTTTTCTTGTGGGGTTCACTGCCATTGTCAGACTTGCAGTCTCTTTCCCGCACCCCTGAGCTTTCACACACCAGTGAATTGCAAGACTCTAGATATAGGTGACCCCAGGCAATCCTGTTTTTAAAAGATATGCAGCAAGCAGTAAACCCAATTTCCAAATTAGTTATCAGGTAATATAATATTTGGCCCCAGTCAGCATGATTGACAGGGTGCCTGTGTGTTCTCAGCTACGTTATTTAAACGTGTTGAGATATGAGAGTTTCTGCACTAATTACTTCGAAGGCTGTATTAATCACAAGACACTTTAATATCCGATCAATACTTGCATTTGTCAACGCCCTTGTAAATCATCTACACTTTAACTCTGCTGTGTGGCAAAAGCAGCGCCTGAAGTCTTTGAGGTGAGATAGGTTTGGGATGGGAGTGGGTTCCAGAGACCCTCCGCTGTTCAGCAATGTGCATTTAGTGACGTCTCAGTTGAACTGTTTGGAAGTGCGATTATAGAAAGCAGAGAGAGTCAGGCAACGTGGCTTGGTTACAGTTGTCGTATAATCGTAGTCTAACCACAACATTAGTCCTTGATAATGTGAATTAGGGAATAGGTGTGTTGGGGAGCTGATTATACTGCACTGGAAGGGAGGCTCAGGGAACACTCCTAGCAATGGGTCATTGATATGTTACAAATGCACTTGAAAGCTACCTTGTGAATCCTCATGCTAGAACACTGATATGCAGGTCCTACTACATTTAAAGGCTGGGGGTGTGAATTCTGACATTAAAGTCTGGATCCTAATGCAGCTGAGATGTTGGAATGCCAATCCTGGTACTTTCCTAAGGGCAAAAGAAGAAAATAAAATACTCATTTGAAATAAGGTGAGATGCCACTCTCAAATAACCATTCAGGCAACATTCAGTGTGGGGAAAGCAGACTGGGCAGTATTTTATCTTTATATAAGTCACTGAGCTGGAAAAAAGGAATAGACAGGATGAGAAATTCCAGGTGTATTATGATGTCCTATTTAGCTGCAATTTGCCATTTTAAATCTTGTACAGAGATAGACTACAGTCAATGCAATTTCTATGGATAGGTAAGATATTGCTGTGTGAGAAGGTATTTTGCATATCCAAATTGGGTATACTGCTACAACTGGTAATATCTCACCTATCTATAAAAAAGTAAAAGGTGCTGAGAACTTATTCTCTAATCCCACCGATAATATCCCTATTTACCACGTGTTCTGACTACTATAAATTAAGGAGATATGAGTTAGTTTGAGTGGATTACAAAAATCTCAGGCCAGTTAATTTCTGCTGGAGAGTGGATCTCACATTGTAAATTGATTTAATATATTTCACTTCATCCCCTTCCTACTCATTTCAGTTCTTTACTAATCTTCAGTTTTTAGACCAATGAGACTAATGTTTCTGTATTATGTTCTCTGTCTGTTGGCATAGGCTCTGATCTCACCAAGACATCCTTCAGTTGGACCAGTGTTATGCTTTCCACCTCACTGGCACAACAGTTCAGGAAGTTGTGATGATGGCATTTGAACCCCTCTTTCTGTGTTTTCCCTGTCGTGTGTGTATTACTCTTTCTCTGGTAGGTTTCTCTTCAGATCCTTTTCTGTAGAAGCCCCTTGAGAAAATCTTCATTCTGTATGTACAAAAAATACCTTCTTTCCATCCAACTTTGTTCCTGTCATGCAGTCACTGCTGTCATCTCTGAAGCTGCTCAGCTGCAGAGAGAGGTGAGTTCAGTGCTTTCTGTCTACTCTCGGGCCATTTTTTCTCTGCTGCTTTTTTATTATTTTATTTTATTTGTGGTCCCTGTCATTCTGCCGGGGCAAAGGGGTAAAAAGATCTGACACTAAGTGCGGGGAAATGCTGTATCTGGAATCTATCTTCCAGACGGCAAAAGAATAAAAATTCATGGCAGGACAGCAGCTGCTGACACGTTCCCAAAGACATATTGCAGGTAGCGTTATTTATTGTGGCACAGAGTTCACAGAAGTGCTACCTCAAAGCACCCTGAGAGATCCTAAAAAGCCCATCTCCCATCAGGTAAGGCAGATTTATGATGGCTGCTTGTGGAGGGGGTCAGGCAGCACCATGCAGGAAGCAAGCTTCTTGCGGAAAGCGTGGCTTCTCTCTGACGTATTCAGTGCAGTTTGATTGGTTCAAAGGAGGACTTTAGCCTGTAATGTTGACCATAAAATTGCAGTGACATGCTACCTTAGATAAGGAGTGCTGGAGGGAGGGGACAGGGAGAGTTCTGGGAGCAGAAACACTGGGGGCTAGCGCATGTGCTTATATTTGAGGTTAATGTAGGGGAAAATACCAGTGGGGGATGGGGATAGGGACAGATTGATGATCTTGTGATGGAAAGCTATACTTGCCAGGCTGGAGGGAAAAACTATGCATGCGCGTGCGTACACTCTCTGTCTCTTGCATTTCAGCAGAGAATAATATGCTATGACCTCATCTGGCCAGTTTGACCTCACTATTGTCTAAAATAGGAAAGAGAAGAGACTTTTACTTATAAACCCTGCAGGCTTGAGCAGGTATTTAAAAGGGTTGTCATCAGCAAGATTTAAATTGTGCTACTACACCAAGCATCAGGGCTAACCAGTCTTATAAATGTGACACCCGCGAGGTGACTGGGCTGACAGCCCATGAGCCAGGGCTTCAGGACAGGTTCTGTAACATGGGTCAGGGTAAGGAGCTGGTTTGCTTGGATCCACAGCACAGTTAAGTGGTGTAAAAGTTCAGTATAGGCTCAGATGTAGAAAGCGAATATCATCTGAGCCAAGGCTGAACAGTTTCCTTATGGTGTCAGTTGTACCGCTGGGTCAGCTGTGATTCTGGCATGGTTGTCACCTCGTGTACAAGCTAGTATTCTGTATCTCCATGGAGAAGGATTAGGCAGAAAATAGAGAACTGTTGGATTTTCCTAAACTAGGGCTAAAGGAATTAAGAAGGTCTGAGGTGAAGCTCAGAACGCATCCCTTGAAGGGCATAGGTGACTAAGCAGTGGGATACAGGGCTTCTCTCCTGTGGGCCGTTGTCCTGAATCTCATGTATGCTGGCAGGAAATACAAATTTACCATCGAATGATGTCCAATAACCTATGTGAAATGAAATTTGGAGGGAGGCTCTGAGAGTGGCTCCTGGTGCACAGAGTACCATAGGTGTTCACATCATTAAAAACCACCACCACAGCTGGCTTTAATTGACTGGGTGTGTTGAGAGAGAGAGGACAATACTGAATAGGCATGAATACTGAAACGATCTAGGGGTGCAAGTCAAAGATGGGCACATTAGCAGGGGATGATGTGTGTGGGCTGCTTGCACAGTCCTGCCATGCTGTACCTATTCTGTGGATAAACTCAGAAATTCAATCACCATGTCTATCATCCTTTCACTTTTTGCAAATTCACGTTAAAAAAGAAGTCTAAAAAATAGAATAGTCACTCCTGGAGGCGAGTGGCCACTTCAAGCAAAGGCTAGCTGGAAGCATTCTGTACATTGTTTACATTGAGTCTGCCATTTCAGTATTCTCTGCAGTGTCATCTCAGTGCTTTTCCCTCACCGTGGGTAAATGTTGGACTCTGGGGGATTCATTTGCATTCACAGAATTTAATTGCAAGTTCATTGACAATCAATGTTGTTTCCTGGGCAGTGAAGCAAACTGTGTGACTTTGTTGTGTAGAGGGTTGGGGATGGGCTTGGGAACATCCTTGTTCAAGAGGACATTCTGACTTCACAGTGTTCCTAGCTTCTTGTGCTGGATTTTAACCTTTAGAGACATTAAAAACTTCAATGGTCATGAGGGGAAAAGATGCACACCTGTTTTTCTTTCTACATATATGGCAGTTGACCCATTGGACCTTGCAATGATTCTGAACACTGCCTTTCCACTCGTTTATTATTTCATTTACTCATTGCAATTTAAATACAAAGCAGATTCCGTATCCATAAAACAACCATGACAGAGGGTAATGATGCAGCAACCCCAGCAAGTACCCCAACCACATAAATTAAATGATGGTAGCCAGGCAGTAATTCAAAACCACAAAATACATTCTGCCCTAACCCCCCATCCCTGCCATACTCTGACCTCCCAAATAGATGGTCTTTGCAGCATGTTCTGATGATGAAATGATTACGTTATTTCAGAAGAAAAGGTAATTAAGTAATTAAGATTCTAGCATCTCTCTTTCTTCACTGGAGATTTTTGGGTTCTTTTTAATCCAAGGAGGCCCCATCTTAATGGCAGGAGCCTAGCAGCCACCTCTCTTCTCCCTCTTTTCCCACATTGTTACAAATAGTTCTGAGTCCAGTGATTCAGTTTTTCCCCTGTGTAACTGGCTGGTGGTTGTAGAAATTGTCCCTTTTCAGATAGCAGCTGGAATATGTAACACATTTAAATGTGTGACATGTAGCCGTAGAACACGTTAGAAGCCAGGAGGACACTGACAACCTCATACTCTTCATCGTGCCAGTATAGAATCCAAATGGTCACTCTGCCCATTACACTGCACAGTGCCTCCTGAGAGCTGTTGTTGACCCCTTGAGATCTAGCACTTGCCCTAATTGATACCAAAGGGGAGGAAGCTAAGTGAATGTTTTTTCAGTCTTCTCTTTTCCAGGCCAACTGGAGGTTATCATGGCCATAGGCTGCTTTCTAGCTTCATAAACCTTTTAGGTTATTCGGAGTCATGATTCTCTTATTCAACTGTCTGTGCTTTTCTTTGGGATGACTAATCCCTCAGCGTGACTGGTGGAAGCCGCAGTATTGATTTCTGTCTCTCTCTAAACCTCAGTTGTGTTCGACGCTTGTTAAGACATTTGAAGGAATATCCAGTAGGCTCTGGGAGCAATTTGAGTGCTGAACTCAATAGGCTGTACTTGAGAGAAGTTTCCATAAGGTTACTGGGCAAGCCAATAGAAAGGATTTAAAAAGAAAGAAAAAGAGAGGAAAAAAAAAAAGGAAGACTCTTATCCCCAGACTCTTACCCACAGTAAAACTCTTGAAGGAATTAAACCAGCATGGCACTTTTGTCTCTCTCTCCTATCATTAATAAAAGAGCACTTTTATTTATCTTGCTCAGGAGATTTGAGGGTCCACTTGAGGACATGTCAGCATCATCTGGGACAAGAAGGGAGTGTTTGATACTGTGCGTCTGTGAAGTTGTGCATACTTGTGGGGTGGAAAGTGATATGGTGTTTGCATGTGTAAGCAGGAAGACTATATGTCTGTGAGAGTGAGCCAGATGCTGTCTCTTGTGCTAAGGGTAGGCTGTGAGAGAGCCCCATTACCAGTCAGTTTTTTAATAAGGAATCAAATATTGATTGGTTGGTTGGGTTTTTTTGTACAATGTCCACTTCTCTAGTTTGCCACTGTGAGTCACAAAAGCTCCCTCACTTCAAGGGGTCCTGCCAGGAGAGCACCAGCGACTTTTGTTGTTCTCTCAGGAGGTTAGTGAATTGTGTTTGAGCTGGAGCAGTCAGATGCCCAGACTGTAAAGTCTTTTGTCCTACGCATGTTGTTACTAAGCAGAAGATTATTGTCCTCTGCTTGTCTATTTCATTTATTTATCTCATGAGTGAACTGCTCCTTTATGAGGAGGGAGAGAGTTGGATGCTGAGAGGAAGAGGCATAAGGACCCTGGAATGAAGCTGGAAACTAGGGTGGGGAAAGATAGTAGTTTGGCTTGTGGTGAGAGGATAGAGGGGAAAATCTAGTATAAATTAATTAGAACAATAATACGTGACCTCCACCACCCTGATTCCTTTCTATGTTGTATCTCTTTCCCCTCTTCTCTTCTTTTTCTTTGTAAACTATTTGCTCTCAAGGAAGGGATTGTATCTTCCTTTGTTTGGGAAAGCGCCAAGCATACTCTGAGTCTAAATAGTGATCTAAATAGTCTAAATGGTCTAAATAATAAAACTATAGCCCAAATCCTATCTCACTCCCAACTGTGTTCATAATAAAATACCTAGCACTTATAAAATGCATACAGCTATTCACAAATTAATCCCATATGACCCGTGAGATTGGTATAGTAGCTCCATTTTACAGATCAGGAAACTGAGACATGGAAATATGAAATGATTCCTCTGAGGCAAAGAAGAGAGTTGGCAATAACAGCAGGATTAGAACTCAGGAGCTCTTGGCTCCCAATCATATACTTAGTCCAATAGATCACACTACCTTGCCTTCAGCTCAACAGCCTTTTTAATATAATTGAGAAGTCAGCAAGATTTGCTGTAGCTCTTAAAAGGATCTTTGTCAGAAGAATGAGTGTTACTTGTCTCCCTCTTCTGTTTGGTAAGCCAGATTTCTGCTCCACTAATAGACATTTAATGCGCTGACCTAAACTGTACCAAACCAATCAAAGTAAATGACGATCGTATTATGTTTTTTAAAGAACATTAAAACTGTAGCACAACCCAACAAAACCAGAGAATTCCAAGTGAAGCCAAATGCTGTAAAGAAATAACTTGGCAAACTTAAGACATTGAAAAATGATTAATTAATGGCTCTACTTCTTGTGAAGATCCCTGTCAGAGGAATCGTGTTCCTCTGACTGTGTTATTACTGTTTGGACTTGCCTATGCAGACAGGACTAAAATGTTCTTCAAACCTATTACAAAATCTTTCCACAGACTTGGTTGTAGGGGGTCTGTAGTGTTAGAACACAATTCTTTTGTGCTTTAAAAGTTGCTGTGTAAACAGGCCCAAAATACGACTCCCCAGAGACAAGCTTTGAGCCTTTTGCCCTTCATCATCTCTCCCACCCATCTCTCATCTCTTCTTTGTGTCTTATTTGTCTTATTTAAGTTATCAGCTCCTCAGGACACGGGCTTCTCATGTTATATGTGTGTAAACTGTTGTGCATATCAGCTTTCATTTTCTGCCCTGAGATGGATATACATGTTTGTAGTGGATGAAATAATCCCAGTTGGGTGGGTGGGTGTGTGACACACACGATGTGTGGGCATACAAGCAAACACACACACTCTTTATACTCATAGTTTATCTACCTTTGTAGTGAAAAACCTTATTTGATGGGAGTTTAGGCTGTGGCGGCCTTACCTTAGAATTTCTTGGCTTTTTGGTTTATATTACAACTGTTTTAGGTATTCATATTTGCTAGTTTTTATTTTTTTAAATCATGGAATATAATAAGTTGTGTGGTGTTTGGTGTCTTGACTAAATTCTTATTTAGATAGAAATGCCCAAAACTTTCAATTTAGGGCATTTAAATTCTGGATATCTGTCTATATACTGTGAATATATAATAATATCAGGCATATATCATGCAAACCAGAGATATATTATTCACTGTGTAGCATTGAGGTTGAATAACATAATTCTTATGAAAGCTAATTTTCAATGTAGTGTTTATATCAGCATCATTATGGTGCAAAGTCTGTGAGCTCTTTCTCCTTGAACTTTTCTGCAATGTTCATAATAAAGCTATCACAGTTCATTCTGAGCTAAACTTACCATATAAAATTTCTGCTTCGCCAAGAAGGCAGGGGGTATGAGAATTAGTGTGCCTTGTTATATTTCTTAGATGTGGGGTTCTTTTTTAATGAAATTCTGTAAATGTAGGAGTCCCTAATAATATATATACAATGGCTAGATCTGTGGATACTTTTGAGGATGCTGTGGATAGAAGCTGTGAGTTACAGGAGTCACTCTAGGGGGTTGAGAAGGATGTCAGATTTGAAGGGATTTCCATCTCCAAGTATGTTATCACTGGCATTTCACTCATTGTTTTGTTACTAACTCCTCCCCCCAACTTTTAGTTTGATATTGTCATATTAAAAAAGAGAGAATTAAACTCCTACAAATACAGGAATCAAAGCAAAGGTGACAGTAAACCACAAATTCCAGAATACTTCCTGGAAACGACGATGACATTTCACACATAACCCATGTGTTATGCCTCTCTGTTATGCCTCCCTTCACTTAATGGGTATTATTAGCTACTATATGGGCTGCAGTATCCAGGTACCACAAGGCAGGTGAAGGTTAGAACCTAAATTCTCTGGCTTCATACACTTTGGAATTACTTTACCTTTTTTTCTGTGCTTTATACATGTTCATACTAATCGTGGCTAATGTTATTTCACTGCCTTGATTTCACTTCTCTTTTTGCCATTAATAATAGATTCCTTTTGCCTTCTAGCTTTACAAATGGCAATGGACAGTTTTTTTCAAAGCCACACAGCTGTCTGGCAGATAAGTAACATGTTGAATTGGTCATTAAACAGCACCATTGTGTCCCGATCCGTTTGGATTAATGGGTAGATGCTTGATTTCCAAACACACTCCATCTAACACAGAGTGGAAGGTGAGAGGCTATTGAGCTCCACAGCTGACGCTGTTACAGCAACCAAAAAAAAGGAGAGCACTCTACCAACCACCACATCCTGGAAGTTTCCCTCACAGAGCTGATTTCTCAGCATGGTCTCCAAGGACAGCATCTGTATATACTGACAGAGCACTGACAAAATTCAGTACAGTATGATATAGTAAATGCAGATTTACTTTGGAAAATAAGCAACAATTCCTTATACTGACATGAATAACCCTGAATCCCATCAAGTAGCTATTAAAGTCACCAGGACTGACATACCTGTTTACCAGAGGTTTTGAACCCTTTCGGTGATTGTTTCAGAGAGAAGGGAGAGGTGAGAAGAGCATATGTCAGCCATATTTCTGAGTGCCTAATCAGGAGATATCAGATTCTTTTCCAACCAGCTTCATGTTCAGATGCTGCTAATGTAAAAATTAGTAGTTTTTGGCTGCTGCCAGAATACAGGATTTGTATGATCTCAAACTGGTATCCTGGAGAACTGGAATATAATCTCTCAACCAATGAGAAGCTAATAAACCTCTAGCTAGGGGACCAATTCAATTTTCAGCAAATTTTCAGTTCACACTCCGTGATCAATGGAATGCAATTATTCAGAAATACAAGATCAGGGTGCTGTGAGACCCATTCCTATTTTAGGTTACTACTTTATTCACAAAATACACAGGTGCTTTTTCTTCTCCTGCTCTCACTGCACCAGATTCAGTCCTTTTGTGAGTGGGTGTGATTGCATAAGGGATGTTGCACCTGCATATCAGTTTGGCCCTTTGACTTTGCCAAGTCCAAGAATCGTGAAGGTGGAAAGAAGAATGGCTGCCATGTTCATATCTGGGGAAGAAAAGATGCTCTGTTCAGCAGGAATTTAGAAAACCTGACACACCGCTTTTTTTCTGTGTTTAGACTTTATGGTCTGACCTCTTACAAATGTGTTAATTCACCTTCATTTCCCCCAAACACATTTCACAACTCTCATGAATTAAATCTCAAATTCACATCCAAATATGTAAGTGGATGGGTGGGAGTATGACCAGTTAGTATTTCTTTTTGCTCACATCAGGCATTAATATGGTGTTCTATAGTAAATGTCCTTGATCAGGCTAACCTGGGTTGGCTGTTAAAAGATCTAGTGCTCATGGATATTAACAGACTAGCACTTAAAGTTCTTCATTCCTCTAATGCAAAGAAATTATTATTATTATTATCAATTAACGTAGTGCTAACAATGTATTGGAGTTTGGTTTACCCCCCAACTGGAGAAAATAGATGTGGCAAGATACACAAGGCTGAAAGTTGAGTTACTTTTTTCACTAAACTGAGACCAAACAATTCATTTCACTGAAGATGTTGGTCTGATGCAGCACTTACATTGCAGAGATGAAAGGTGATTGCCTGCTTATTGAGCTACCCAGCTTCCTCCTCTCCTTTCCCCATTAGCAGCTGGGACTGGATCATGCAAGTGTAATAGGATGAGCAGCTTTTTACAGCACCAGCTAAAATCACACATTTGATTTGTTCACTTTGATGGTGCATTCAGTCAGACACAGTTATCTTGCAAAGACTCTGATCTTCTTTAGCCACATGGCCCTTTAAATATCCCATTTCAAATAGGAAGGAAAAAGCAGTCTGGTGGAGTTCTTCTCTTCTTTAGTATCCGAGCCTTTATTAAGGCTTTGCCTTCCGTATATCTGTTACTTTCTTCCTTTCTGAAGGAGTCGGGTTGATTCAGTACTTTTGGGACTTGGTGACATTAATGTAGCTGTTTTATGTAACATGGAGTCATTATTAACAGAATCCTAGATCATAAAAAAGGTATAACAAGAGACAAGGAGGGGTTTTTTTTCCCCTTGAAGATAATAGCAGTCGTGCTGAAGAAGAGAAGGGCAAAGGTCAGAAAGCTGCTCCCTGATTGGTTACTCACACTCTGCATTGACATTTCTGCAGTTTCATCAGAAATTCTAAATAATCCATGTGAAAACTGAGGTTATTTACAGAAGATATATACGCACTGCATGAGCCCGTAAAATTCTGAAGACATAATCTTGGCTCTTAGTGCTTCCTTTTGTACAGCAATACCCCTGCTGCTGCTGCTGCTGCTGTACAGACATGTACAATCCATGAGTCAGTTCATGAAGCTGTGTGGATTGAGGTAGTGAAAAAAACCAAGAGTTTGGCAATATTAGGATGAAGGCAATAAATGTCTGCACAGAGAGAAAGAGAGGGAGGACTCAGGTAGGCAGATGGCAAGTGCTAGTTAGTTCACCATAGCTGTATGTACAAAAATGAGGAACCCAGTCCCCAAGACTTGGAGTCCTACCCACACATTTTTCCCTGTTTAAAGAAATAGCAAATGTAACAAATTTAAATTACTATTTAATTAACCCAGTTTCTATTCCAGGAGAGGGCAGGTAGCTGGAGACTTCTGATTCCTTTACTTTGCTACATGCTTAATGACCCCCTTTGATCTCTCTTAATTTTATTCTCTATATTTTAAGAACTTCATTTTTGGTTTTTATTTATTTACTTATTTACTTAATTCTTACCATAAAATTCCCAGGTTTTACAAAAGCTATTGTTCGATTTTTACCTATTTTCACCTGAATTTTGGGCCACTCAGGTACATGAAAATACTTATGTTAAGAAAATCCAATACCCTGCATTAGGTAAATGTGTTTATGTCAATAATAACTTGCACTAAGTGTAAATGCCCAGGACTGTGTGTTAAAGTAAGGCTATGTAGTGGAAGACACACGCATGCACGTGCATGCGTGTGTCTGTGTACTGTTAATGTACAGTTCATTAAATAAACCACAGCATTAAAGTGCTTTTACTTTCAATAGTTTCTTTTCTCTATTTGTTGCTTTTTTCTGTCTTCCTGTCCCCAAATATTAACCCCCATATTTACCCAGAAAACTGTGAAGTTAATTTTTTGCACCAATCTTTCACCCATTTAAAAATTTTTTTGTAATAAACACTGACAAATTCCCAAAAAATTTTAAACAAGCTAAAATTGTAAATGAAGGCCTCTGTCAGCACTGAATACAATGACAGGCAAAGACCATAGGAAGACCTCTCTCAATCTTCCTTGTGGGGTGATAGATGGATGACTGTTAGCAGAGACAGTCAGAACATCCACCCTTCTCACTGCCTCTAAGCATTTCCCCTTCTTGCAGAGACTGAAAACATTGTGCTAAGGCAGAGGGTTAGATCAGTAGTGTGGCACAGGCACTTCACCACATCTCTGATTGCAGCATTGCTTTTCACACTGAAAAGTGTGATGAAATTTTGTAGTCCTCAGAGTATAAGGAGAAACTAGGTTGGTGGTGGTAGAGGAAGGAAAAATTACTTATATGCAGTACAGCTCACCACAAGCACTATTACTGTTTTGCTTTTGAGAAGCCCAGTTGTCAGGCATGGTCAAGAGGGTGCAGAAATGGCCACACTGGTGTGTAAATGTCCATTTTATGCACACAGGTTCCAGTGTGATGTGGGATTGGCAGAATGCCAATCTCAAGTGTTCAAAAATCATGTTTCATCCCACCAAAAAATCACAAGCTTGACATAAAAATAAAGAAAATTTTGTATCCCTTTTGTTTGCCTTCGGGTTTCTGAGCTTTTATTGTACACATTTTCAAGCTTTTATCCACCACTGTATGGGCTACTAGCTTCCTTTTGTTTTTTACAAAAGCTGACATTTTGACATAGTCACATGACTTCAAGAGCCAGGCTTTAAGAAAATCACCAAATATCACAAACCTTGCAGTAAAAGTGAGAGTTGGTAACACTGAATTTGGGCATCCTACTGAACAACCCATGTTTGAAACTCAGTCCAAAGACCTCAAATTGGCTGGTAACACTAGTTTGCAAAAAGTAAGTCAGTTCTCTAAAGCAAAGAGTTTACAGCCAATTGAGGTTTTGGTTATAAACTCCTCTTTTGAATTTCCTTTCAGTTTTAGCTTGGCCACAAGGTCACAGCCTAGGGGAACATTTTGGAACGCTTTTCAAAGCAGTTAACTTGAATGTTTTCCAACTATTTCAATGGAAATAGAAATGAATAAATAATTATACTGTATTTTAAGGCAGATACTTTTTATGCATTGGTTTAACCAAAAAATATGCAAGTTGTTCTACAGTTCAGACAGCATGTACTCACTGCAGCTGGCAGTGTGGAAAGTGAGCTATGAACCTGGGAAAGGTGCCACCTAGCACTCTGTATTTTTGGATTTTGTTTACCTACATATCTATTGCTGTAATGGACTGCCACAAAATAAATACAGCTGTGACAGTCCAGTGATTAGTGTGCATTCAAAAAAGACTACAGGTCACATTAAAGAGGTATTTAAAATCATATAATACAATATTAAAGATAACTAAGTAATATATTTATGTGCATCTTTCATTTCTGAAGAATCACAAAGATTTGGCCAGATCTTTAGGTGGAATAAATTGGTATAACTCCATTTACTTCAAAGGAGTTACAATAAGTTACACCAGATGAGGACCTGGCCTATAAGTGCAAAGCATGATATACATCTGTAGAGACTTGAGACCAGTCTGTAGAAGGATCTTACATGAAAATGTTTGTTTCAAAACAATTTAAAACTCTGTAGAATGGGTGGGGGGTAAGTAAAAAATCCTGGAAGGCCAAGTATATCTATTTGTCCAAAGCCTGTCTTAGTCCAGAATCATTGAAAATAATATTAAGTTCCCCCAAAAATGTAAATATGGAAAATATATCAAACTCTAATTTCCAAAATACATATTTCTTTAATAGTTTGGCATAGCTACAAAAGCAGGTCTGTGAGAATAATAGATTTTTCAGGTAAAATCAAAACAATTTTTTTTAAATCCAGCAAATAGAGAAACAAACAAATAAAATAAATTTTTAAAAACTGCATAAAACAAAATATTTTTATTTCAATTATGAGCATTTTTTAATTTTACAAAAATTTTATAAATGAAAGGAATTTTTTAATTAAAAGTCATTTCATATTGAAACATTCTGTTTTGAAAATGTTTGAACCAAATATTTCACTGTTTGGATTTTTTTTTAGCCAAAACGATTTGGTGAACTCAGGATGACTCTGCAAAATGTTTGTGTTGCCAAATCTGCATTTTGTGCCAACAAAAGTTTTAGTTGAAAAATTTAGCTCATCTCTACTGCCATGTAAACAATACACATTTTACAGCCTTCCATACAAAGGTCTAATATTCCATACAAAGCCTTCCTTACAAAGGTGAGACATATGCTCACAAATGGTAACAGAGTCTGGTTGACATCCTGTCCTTGATTCACTATGTTAGATCATTTGTATTATCATGGGTTAGAGCCAGATTGCCACCCTTACCTATGAATGTCCTGCCTTTTGTCAATTGGTGTCTCACCCGCCACATTATCCCTATGTTGATTTTGTTGTTTAATGCTATAGCGGACTGGTCTCCTTTCCCTTTAGATAGTAATGGTCACAGTGAGACTGCTGGGCCTTTCAGTTACATGCAATTAATCCTTTAATCTCTTTAAGTAGCTACACTTTTCTCATCTCCTCAGGGTCATTACCTCCCATAACATCTATACCCGAACCCTAGTCTGGGGCTGATGGGTAAATAGTGAATGCTGTACTTGTATTTTAAATGAATCTGCTGTGCAGCCCCTGAGGAAGCCACAAAAAAAGAGGTCACTGCTCTGGTCAGCAGTGCTCATTGATAAGACCTAAGCACATCCTCTGGCACGGAGAAATCAGGCAGGCCAGGGTGATGAGCAGGATACACATGAAATGGCTTTGTCCTGGCAAGAGGCGTTATTCAATTCTCTGTTCTGCTATAGACTCCTTATGTGACCTCAAGCAAGTCATTTATTCTCTGTGTGCCTCAGTTCCTCATCTGTAAAATGGAAATAATTGTACAGCCTTACCTCACAGGGATGCTGCGAGGAAAAATACTGTAACCATTATGAGGTGCTCAGATATTATGGTAATGATGGGTCATATAAGTACTTTAGACTAAAATAGGTATGGGATTAAGTACATGCTTAACTGTTTTGCTCAGTTGGGAACATAGTATTCTAGAATCATAGAAATGTAGGGCTGGAAGGGACTTTGAGAGGTCATCTAATGCAGCCTCCTACACTGAGGCAGGACCATCCCCAACAGATGTTTTTCTAACCTGTTCTTAACAACCTCAAGTGATGGGGAATCCATAGCCTTCCTTGAAAGCCTATTCCAGATTTTAACTACCCTTATAGTTAGAAAGTTTTTCCTAATATCGAGATTAGATCTCCCTTTCTGCAGATTAAGCCCCTTACTTCTTGTCCTACCTTTAGTGGCCATGGAGAACAATTGATCACGGTCCTCTTTATATCATCCCTTAACATAAGTGAAGACCATCCCTCCCACAGTCTTCTTTTCTCAGGCTAAATATGCCCATGTTTTTATCCTGTCCCCATAGGTCAGGTTTTCTAAATCTTTTATCATTTTTGTTACTATCCTCTGGAATCTCTCCAATTTGTCCACGTCTTTCCTAAAGTGTAACACCCAGAACTGGACACAGTATTCCATCTGATATCTCACCAGTGCTGAATAGACCAGGACAGTTACATCCTGTATCTTACATATGATGCTCCTGTTATTCCACCTCAGAATAGTAGCCTTTTTTCGACTGCGTCACATTGTTCACTCATATTCGATTTGTGATCCACTGTAAACCCCAGATTTTCATGTAGTGTGTAGATAGTCTGTATCCAAAAGGCTGCTTCAACATTTGGTCCAGCGCTGGTACACACAGATCCGATCCAAAAATATATTAGAGCACAGGAAGAAGAAAATTAGGTAGATGAGGCTACTCAATTTAGAATGACTGCACCAGAATCCTAATAAGATCATTTCACTTTTAAGGAAAAAAATACATTTTTCATGCAATTTATTGATTTTCAATATTGTACAAATCCAAACCGTGTAAAGCAATAATACAAAAAAAGATACAGCCATTGGAAAAACAATTACAGATCAAACACCCAGTTCCTTTAATCAAACTGTACAACCAACCTGCTCTCACTAGTCTAAGGAATATAAATTATACAGACTAATGACTGAGGAACTAGGATGTAAAAATTACCATTGAGACATCCTGATTTAATGTTGTGTTGTAGTAAGCGCTCTCCTTGAGGTTCTGATAGTCTGTATTTATTTCACCTAAGTACTCGCTATCTGAGTCCCTCTGTCAATGTGTCCCTCCTCTCATATTTCTGACATCACAATATCGTCATGGAGCAGACGATGCCACAATGAATATGTTCCCTGTCAGGTTCCAAGGTCTGCTAAAGAGTAGAAACTGACATTTTAAATAATGTTTGATTAAGTATAACTGTATCTTGTTACATGTTGCACTTCATAGTTGGCACAGAAGATTTATATATTTCCCAGGACACAGTAATGAGGCTCACTGGCCGAGCAAAGTAAGGCCCTTTACACAAACTCAGTGGCATGTCTTGTCTGTCATAGTGGTGCAAGGGCCTACAAATATGGAAAGCTCATTTTACACAATCAATGAAGTGTGAGAGTCTCTAGTATTACTAAGATGTTGTTATTTTTACCAAATATACTATTGTATAGTTACTATTATATTATGAATTATTATCATAAATAAACTGCGGTTATCAAAATAAATTAACAAAGTGCATTATCCTGCCTTTTGCATACAAACTGACAAATTCAGTAATTCACACTATCACCTCATCACTAGTCTGAATTACTGAGGTATACTTTAAAAATATGGGATTCAACAATCAGGCTTCTGAATGGTCAAACTAGGCCACCAAGGATCTGTTTAAATGAACGGTACTTGGACTGGCTTGGAAAAGCTTGAGAAGCCCAAGCTCATGTGAATCACCATTTGTAAGCATAAGGAATGATGCTAGTTTAACATACAGAGTGTGGGGGTTGCGTTCTTGCCAGAGTCACATCTTCTGTAATTCATAAGGTTTACATAAAGACCTGCATTAAAAGGTGATTAAAAACAACCAAATCCAGGAAATGTTAAGTTAAAATAGAGGCTTAGTTCTTTCCCTGCCCCTGTGTACCTCTGTGTATATTCAAGGTGTGTCAAATCACCCAGTGTCCTGATACCTCTCTAAAACCTAGGCACAATGTGTGATAGTATCATTGATACTGAGTTGGTAGTTAGAGGACTCTCCCTCCCTCCAGTGGCCACTCTTCTGCACTGAGAAATGATGGCTCCATTGGTGAGCTGCATATTTGGAGACATTCTCTGTGTTTAAAGGAGCAGGTATCAGGCATCTATGCCATTAAATACTAAACTCTAACAATACTGGTTGTCTTCTTTCCTCTTTTTTGAAGTTGTTTAATATAGTCAAACAAGTGTAATTTGGAAACATTCGTGCCCTGAGAACATTTATTTTAAACATGCACACAATTTCAGAAAAGTGGAGAAGGGCAATAACATTTGGTTGCATATTTTTCCTCAGCTTGTAATGCTCTTGCTAGACTAGTTTTCCAATTGCATTGCAGTTGGACAACCCTGTAATCCAGGCCTGTAGCATGGGTGTTTTTGAGGATTTCCAGCGTGGATGTTTTCTAACTTGTCAGTCAGCCATTGCGGAGTGAAGAGATGAGATCTAAAAACAACTAACTGGCTTGCTACATTTCCCACACATGCACCCCTAGGCCATACTAGATGGCATCTGCACCGGCCAATGCCTCCACGGTTATTTCCAACAAAAAAGAGAACAGAGATTAAAACTTCCACCAGATCTCTCTTTTGAAACAAAAGCATAATGAAAGGGTAGGCATGGCCCCAGACTTTACTGTGATTAGTTGTAATTCTTGGTGGGGTGTGACATGCTCATCCTCCTGAATTAGTGCAGGGCACAAGGAATTTAGCACGGTGCTAATTGTGATCAGATGAAAACAAGCATCCTCAGTATGTGGGCATACAACAAGACAAAACAGATGCCTAAGCTTTTCAGAGCAATGCTCCACAACATGAGCTGCCAGACAGCCCTATGCACAAAGACAGCTGGGGGTGGGTTTTCTACATGTCAGACTCCAGTGGGCAGAGTAGACGGGAGAAACACAGCAGCAATATCTGGGCAACCATGTACCTTTCTTTCCTCTCTCTCTTCCCTATTGCTCTACCTTTCCTTTAGTAGTCACAGGATATGTGTGGTCCATTTTCTCTCGGCACCACCAACCACCATATCTGGGTCTTCATTTTATTTGCAATTACAAACTGTTAGACATTGCTATATGGCTGAATTTAAGCAAGACCCTGTGGTGAAGTCAGAAATCTTAGGGCACCAGAGAAGGAGAGACCCCTGCTCATGAAGAAAGAAGCTCTCTACAGCAAGCCTGAGGTCAAGAGGCAGACTCCAGCAACGCCTTACCCACCCCCTAGGTCAAACAGATGGAGAGGAGGAGGATCAGCT
Source organism: Mesoclemmys tuberculata (assembly GCA_007922155.1). Classification (NCBI taxonomy): domain Eukaryota; kingdom Metazoa; phylum Chordata; order Testudines; family Chelidae; genus Mesoclemmys; species Mesoclemmys tuberculata. Next base: position 5,209,871 of record ML675639.1, read on the forward strand.
GCAACCCCCCACAATGCTGACACCCTATCCCTTCCCCACACGGCCACCCTTGCCAGAAAGACAGAAGCATGCAGGGGCAGTCAGGATCTGCCTGTGGAAGGCAGCAGGGGTTAAGTGAATACCCCAGAAAGAGCCAGCACTACTACTCCCTCCCTCCCAGAAGCAGGGAGAGCAGAGGCCAGTTTCAATGGCTCTGGAATCCATCTCCCTATGCTCCTCATCCTTTCACTGAATTGTTGCTGGTGGAGCCACTGTTCAGTCACCCCTTGGATCTGCTGTGCAAGGCAAGAGAAAATGTGTGTTGCCAGGAGAGGTGCAATGTAAAGGGTACGCTGTGCTCTCAGCCCTGCCCCCGGGACAGTCTGCTTGAAGACAAGATGTCTGAATTAACAGAAGAATAACATTGAGCATATTGGCCCCTTCAAGAGGCAGATGGAATGTTGGTGCTGGAAAGTTCCATGGCGGTTAGGAGTGACAGTTGGTGAGAGCGGGAAACAGCCGAGTGTAATCTAGACTCTTGTGTCTCAGCCCCAGGCCTGAGGAAAAAGGGGATCTACCCCACTAACCCCTCAGAGACAGGGGGAGGGGGATTTCTCCCAGTAATTTCACTATCCTTCCCCACCACATATATGGGGGGAAGAGATTATAATGTTGTCATCTGTCAGAGATGTGGGGGTTATTCACCCCTGTTCTATTAGTCTACCAGAGATGGCAGAAGTTTCCAGAACCAAGGGGGATTTACCTCCCATAGTCTTCCAGAAACATGGGGGAATACCCCTCAGTAATCTGTCAGAAATGAGGATGATTTACTCTTCCTTTCAATTTAATCTGGCAAGGCATATGGTGATTTATCCTTCTCTCAATAATCTGACATGGACAATAGGATTATCCCTCCCCCCATCTTCAATGATATTCTGGATACAGAGGGGATTTATCCCCAAATTATCTAACAGACACAGAGTAATTAATTCTCTTTTTGGTAACATGCCCCAAATGGGCAGATTTAGTCTTCGCTTGCCCTAGCTCCCCAGAGAAGATCTGCCAAATATGGAAGGATTTAGTTTTTTCCCAATAATATGCCAGAAGTGAAGGTATTACCCTTCTCCTCTTCCCCAGTAATTTGACAGTGGTGTACTGAGTTGCCCCTCACACCAGGCATCTATTGCAGGTGTATACCAGGGAAGTTAACCCTTCTTTGGAGCCTATTACAAAGGGGTAATTTCACATCATTGCCAACCATTTAAGATTGCAGAGGCATTTGGCATTGTTTATCCTCTCTCCATGCAAAGGGATTTATCTCTGGCGAGGACCATCATGAGGCTATGGGAAAACAAAAGGGACAATGGAATTTCAGAGTAACGACTAAAAAAGTACCAGAAAAGGAAACAATGGAGGATAACAAACACAGTGATTCAACATGTCCAGGAGACACAACCCTCAGAAGAAGGTATTTTTAAGAGATTATTAAGGGGGTTAAAGCCAGACAGTTGGGAAAATTCATTTTATTCTAAATGGATTATTTAAATGTTACTAAGAACTTTTAATATTATATTCTATTGTGGAGTGCTCAAGGATTCTGAACAGAAATTAGTGCCCCATTGTACTAGGTGCTGTACAAACAAATAAGAAAAAGAATCCCTGTCCCAGAGAGCTAAGATTTAAACTATGTAACAGTGGTGAGGTAGGGAAAAGGCTGGGAGATAAGTAACACTAGAGAGCCACAGTAGGAAATTAAATTTGAAAAGGGGCTTTGGGAGTAATCACAAGGGTAATGATTTTCTTTCAGTGGGTGAAAGAAACTAAGATTCTACGAACCATTTTGCAAGAACTATCATATCTCCATCACATAACCCTGATGATCACCCTGCACCCGTCATTTCCAAGCTAAGACTATAACTCTGACCCACAAAGCAGCACACTATTCACTTCTAACCACCATATCTGTGTTCCATTACCTTAGCCTGCAGACTGGCAATTTACTCCTTTCTCTGACTGCCAGACCAGAGCTCTGAAACCCTGACCTATAGACTGGCACCACCTTCTACCCACCTGACGGTGCCTTATAAAGCTGACTTGCATGTTAGCACAACGTAACTTCCAACTTTTGAATTTATATTTGAATGTACCTATTTAGGAGCTTGCTTAGTCCCAGAAACTGATGTTCTGTGTTTTCTGACTGAAGAGATGTAGCATGGCATTGAAAATGCATGATTTTTCACACACTTCTGATAATGTTCGTCATCATTTTACTCGGGGAAACACCAGTAAACATCCTTCTGCCCAGTTCATGTCTTGGACCCTCCATTGCAACATCGGTGCTAACTAATGCCAGTCATTTTATTGGGTTAATGATGCAGACAACTGACTACCCTCAATTTTGTATCTGTACACTGACAGTTTGAAACTAGTGAGCTGTGAAATGAATTAATCGTAGTCTGTATTTTTGTTAATACTGGGGGTGATAGAAGATATCCTAGCAGAGATTCTGTGAAATTTTGTCACTTTTGGTTGGGGCTGTTTGCGCAAGTTAACTTGTATGTTCTAGTTGGATGCCTCATCGCTGAAGCAAGGACTTAAGGATCATGGTCTTTCCTAATTTGGGACCTGTGCATTTACCCACCATGTTGGCTCACATTGTTTTTCTTATTATAATTATCCTCACATTATTATTTAGAAATCCCATCACGGCATTTTGCAGACATACAAAACACAACCCTTACACAAATAAAACAAGTAAATATAGCCTAATGTAGGAGTGGGGGAGAGGAGGAGGGCTAACAAAAGGGGTCAAAGGAAAAACATTCTTTCATGAGCAATATTTCTTTTGTTATGTTTCTGGGTTGGTGGATGGCAGGTTGTTTATAAAATTAAATCCTGGTGTGTGAGTGGCATCCCAGAGCAGAGAGGATCCCATTCCTTCTACCTCTTGTGGATGTAGCTGCATTGTCATACCATACCTGTCACTTAGTGATTCTTCTAGCCTCCTAAATTCTACATTAAATGATGCTGGAGAATGATGCTCTTCAACCACACAAGCCAGATGTTGGGGAGCCTAAGACTGGCCTTGAACTCACATTGTTCTAACTCCACAATTCACTTGTTCCCACCTTGCAAATCTATTGTCCCTTGTGGCAGGCAAGAAAAGGACTAAGCTGTAATGGATATAAAGGGAAAAGTAAGGCCCTGGGACTGTTATCTGTGCTTAGTGCTAAGTCAGATGATTCTTAATGAGGTGACCGAGTACAGAGACCCCCAACTCTTTCTTTTTTCGTGCTCTGAGACAAATTAATACAGCCTGTATTGCCTTCCTAAGTCCTTGTCTAAACTACACAATCTTGGAAAAGACAGCTGACTTCATTAACCGGTGCAACATTTGCATAAACATGCCAGTTTTTAACTTTGTGTTATCAGAAGGTAAGAATTAGATAACTAGACCTATGGTCTGATTTTGAGAGAGGCACTGCCATTGTGTTCTTTTCATGCGTTATCCTAAGTTCTTCGGATATCTTGACACATTTCACCCTTTTTATTTGCAGGTGCTGATCTGGAGAATCTGTAGCAACTCTCTCTTGGCTGGATAGAAACCAGAGTTCTTGCTCCAGTCTTTGGCAATGCCCCAGTCTCACCACATTATTGTCACATTTGCTTGCTAAGGTAGGGAAATCTTCTTCTTTAACCCACATGCTTCGTAAAAATGATTTTTATGTTGATAACTCTCCCAGGATATGTAATGTCAATTATACAGAATCGGAGAAATGCACAGACAGGTAGAACAGCCATGCTCATTTCAAGGAGTTCTTTGTTGCATTTATACTGTACACTGGTTAACAACATCAATGTTTGATTAATATTTCATCTTCTAATACAAGCACCATTTGCATAAGGTACCTCTGAGCACCTATCGTGCCACGTCCTCATTGCTGTTAGACAGGAGTCTTTAGCTGTCCATGCTTTGTCTGTGATAAAAGTGCTCTTGAACAAGATCTTCCTTTAGATGATAGTTCTTTTTCCTGGTGTCTTCCAGGTGAGATCTTGTCAGGGTCTTTCTGTGTGGAGTGGTGAGTAACTTTAAAGTCTCCATTATTTCTTTATTCATGACAGATTTGACTGATAGTTACTGGCCTTAGAGGATGGGACAAATGATTGATGCCTCTTTACTTAATTTGAAATTGAAAAGCTGGACTTTCTCATCTCTGTCACAGTCTAACTGCCATAAGGGAGAGGTGAGAAAGGGGGGGACAGGTCTTCCAGTCTGTTTAACTTTTGCATGTGGATTGTTGGAATTAAATCATTTCTGATCAGGCCATGTAATACTTGGATATTTGCAGAGGTATTGGTAATTGAGGCATTTGGCAGAAGGAAAATATTCCCAAACATGAGAAAAAATGACCTGTCCCTTTATTTGGGGTTTCACTGCTTGTGGGACCTCTCCACTTTCTTTCTTGAACTCAGCTGTGCAATGGGGAGGGTTCTATCATATGACTTCTGAGCAGAAACATCCTAGTAATATTTTATATTGTTTTTAATTATGATAGCACTCTAACCATGCTGAGAGCACAAATTTTTCTTTCTTTAAATTTAATTCTTGTTAGTTTCATTGTGGGTTCTCTGGAACTAGAGAACTGCTAACTGGAGAGGCAATTCATAGAAATAAGAAAGCAGTAATCAGCAAGGTTTTTCAACTGAAGTAAAGCTTTATATCTATAAATCAGAACAAGTTACCACAAGCAAAAAGATGCAGCCTGGTATACAATCTAGTCTTCAGAACCAAGCATGTCTTCTCTCAGGCAGCTTCCTCTGTTTGGTTCCCCAAGAGCTATTCTTCTCTCTAGTCTATCTAGGGTCTTACACTACACCTATTAACATTGGATCTGATTACCTATAACTTGTCCCCTCAGCACTTGTGGAAGGGCAGAGGAAAGTAATAAGTCAGGCTACTGGGAGATCAGAAGCAGGAGACAAACTTGAGATTAGAACCACAGGTTGATAACCAGAGTCAGGCCATGTAAGGATACCAGGGAGTCAGAGGCAGGAGCCAAACTGCATATCAGAACCACAAATCAGATGCCATGAGTCAAGCTGGGTCAGGATGCCATGAAGTCTAGCTGGGAGAGCAGGAGCTCAAAGTCCAGAGCAGGTTGGAACTAAGTTGTTCAGACAGCTTCTTCTTGTTGCTTCTAGCTTAAGTAGGGCCAGTGGGCCAATTGGCTGCTCTGGGACTCTGTCAATAGGACCTCATGGGTGAAGTCTCAGGCTGGGACTGGGCTTTGTGGGACCTGAGTAAGCAGCTGTCAGCAGACTACCAAATGGAGGGTTGGAGCATGGCTGCTTCTGTGGACCCATGTTCAAGGCCATTGGGTCATGATATCATCTCCCTCTCCCAGGGGTGCCCTCCAGGGAAAATGGATCCAGTTTCTCAGGGTGGCTCTTATAGAAGGCCCAAACCAGGACAGGAGCATGACTATTCTCCGCTGACTTCCAAGTGTGCTTCTTTGGGCCATAACCTTCCCAGTCAATCAGGTCCCATGATCTACCCCACTTGACCTTAGAATCAAAGACTTTGTGGACAGTGTATTTCTCCTGACTTTGCACATGTACTGGTGGGGGAAGAGATTGGGCTGTATGGGGTAATGTGTTATCAGTGTAGGGTTTTAGGAGTGAGACATAAAATACAGGTTGAACTGTGAGCCCAATCTCCCTCAATACCTTAAAGTTGACTGGGTTGATTTGTTGTTGTTTTGTTGCTGAATCCAAACTAGTGATCTGGTTTCCAAGAGGGACTGTCTGTGCAGAGGTTTTCTGTAGAAAGCCATACCTTTTGTCTTACAGAGTAGGTGGGGCTTTGTTGCCTATGTTGGTCTGCATACTTTTTGTAATCCTCCTTTGCCTTCTCAAGATGTCCCTTCATCTCCTCTTGGATGTGATGGATATGTTGTACTAGGTCCAATGCCAATGGATTGGGGGAGGATATCAATAGCTGTGGGTGAAATTGGGGGATGGTACCTATAGTTGACAAAGAAGAGGCTATGGCCTGTAAATGCATGGTCTGCATTATTATATGAGAACTCAGTATATGGTAATAGTATAGACCAGTTGTCCTGGTGGTGGTTGGTGTAGCATCATAGGCATTGCTCTAGGAGCTGATTGATTCTTTCCATTTGGACATTCAACTGAGGATGGTATGCAGAGGACAGGTGCACATAAATCCCTAATAGATGTAGGGATTTACATCTATTTGTTCCAGAAGCAGGCAGTGAACTGGGGCCCACGTCAGAAGTGTCATAAGTCGGAAGGCCATTAAGATAGACTACATTGTTTATCCAGAGCCAGGTGGTTCCCCTGAAGAGGGAGTGAAAAGTTGGCATTTTTGAAAAGCAATACACCATTGTCAGGATGGTTGTGAAACCACTGATTTCCAGTAGTTTTACCATGAAGTCCAAGAAAGTAGCTTCTCCAGGTCAATATAGGGTGTCCAGAAGTTGGAGGAGAGTACAGGGTTTCTAGCAGAGGATCTTGGTGTGGGCACACACCCCATAGGAAGCAAGAAAGGTCTCTTATTGTAGGTCACATACAGGGCTACCAGAAGTACTGAATTGTTAATCATTAGGTTTTATATTGGCCCAAATGTCCTGCCAGGGTGCAGTCATGGCACATTTGAAGAACTGCCACTCTTGCAGGACCAGGGGGAACATAGACGTGATCCATTATGAACGTGATGCTCTTCTGGATGGCGTGTGGTTCTTGGTCAATAATTGCTATCTCATCTGGTGGAAGTCCAGAGACAGAGGCAGAGTGTATGAGCATCAGCAGATACTGGAGGGAGGTCACATTAAGGAAATAATGGGACTTGAGAATGTGGGCTGGTTCCAGATGTGACCTCCTGGGTCAGAGCCATACCTCCAGGACAAGGCATCAGCTTTGTCATTTCTAGTTCCAGGGTCGTAGCTCAAGGTAGCTGAACTGGGAGAAGAATAGAGCCCACCGGAGCTGTCGTTGGTTTATGGCCTTCGCTTTGCACAGATACTGCAGGCTCTTGTAATCAGTAAATAGACCAGATGACAGACCCCTTCTAAGTCACTCATCAAAGGAAGCCTTAATTGCCAAGAGCTGTTTGTTCAAGATCTTGTAGTTTCACTCAGCAGAAGTAAGGTTCCTCAAGTAGTAGGCAGTGGAGTGCAGTATTTGCTTGGGTCCATGCTCTGGGAGAGGACTGCCCAATCATTGTGCTAGAGACATCAGCTTCCGCAATGAAAATTTATGCCATTTCTGGCAATTTTCCATTCTGTGACACTGACAGACCAGGTGCCAGTGCATGCCAGATTGTCAGGACAATTCACTTATACATGAATATCAAAGGAGATGATTGTATAGTTTTCATCTGTCTATATCCTGTAGTTTGCCAGTACATTATTTCTACATTATATATACTCTGTAATTAAGTAATCTTAGATCAAAGGTGTGTTAATGTAAGATTATAGTCAGGTGTTAAAACTTCATGAAAACTAATGAAGGATTGTTGCTTGATATTACATTACCTTTTACATTGTGTCTCTCCCTGTGACTAAACTCATCAAATGTGAATGGAGCATTGGTAATACTAATGAAGAATTTAAGGGCTGTAACAGGAAATGCTAATTTCAAAGCGAGGAGTCAGGGAAGAATAAAGACACTTATCAGATTGCTTTCTGTGTTGAAAAGCTCTAAATATGGATTCATGGAATGATCCTGCATCTCTGGACTGTTTGGATTTCAGCAGGATGAAAATACTGAGCAAGTGAGCAGAGATCCCCAGAATTATCCTGCGTAATCCTGAAAGACTTTTGGAGACTGGGCAGATTATTACATCTCTAACATTTGGATTTACACATTTGGACTCACCTGTTAATGTATTTTACCTGCTTTAACCTCTTAACTTTTATTTATTTTACTTAGCTAGTAAATCTTCAGTTAGTTTACTGGAGAATTGGCTACCAGCGGGTTTTTTATGTAAGATCCAGAGTATCAATTAATTTGGGATAAGGGACTGATCCTTTGCATTGGGAGTAATCTACTGTGATGTGATTTTTGGTTTATATAATCTTTTATCACAGAGTCCATTTTGCCTGGAGAGCCAAAGGAGGCTGTCAGTTACTTCATGGTAATACTAGTATAGTGGTTGGGGAGTGCACATTTGTTACTGGCTTAGTGAAATCCATTTATAGAATATACCACCAGTTTGGGTTGTGTGCACTGTTCTGACAGTTTGACCTGAGATTGTCACTCGCAGTTGTGAGTCACTCCAGACAGTATGACACATTCATTCCCCTCTCCGATACAGACAAGATTGTAAGCTCCTCAATGTTCCAATTTAGTGAATATGTGGGCAGCATCATGTGGGTCCAACAACTCAGCGATTAAGGATAGTGGTTAACAGTTCTGAATTGTTTTCTGATTTAGGGCTTGGTAATCAACACAGAGGTGGAGGCTGCCATCCTCCTCCTTTACAAAAAGGACTGGGGCACTGGCTGGTGAGGTGGACCTGTGGATGAAACCCCAGGTCAGGTTGTCTTGGAGGTATTCTCACAATGCCACCAGTTCTGACTCTGATGTTGCGTATATCAACCCCAATTGTATCTTCATCCCTGGCTGGAGTTCTTTGGGGCAGTCATAGTCCTGGTATGGGGGGAGGCATTCTGCATTTTTCTTTTCAAAGACATCAACATAGTCACAGTACTTGAGGGGGATTTCCATAGTTCCCTTTATAGGTATTTCGATGTGGGTGACTAGACCTACTTGAAGTTTCTTGGGCCTGAGTGCTACTTTTACAGGTCCCTGGCCATGCCGTCAAAAGAATTCTGACAGGAAAGTGACCTTCTGTTCTTGCCAATGGATGAGGGGATCGTGAAGGGCTAGCCAGGATGTTTTCTCCTGATCCTGGGCATGGATCACACCAAATTGAATTATTTTTCTGTGTCCCTATATAACAGCCTCCAGGCAGGCAGTCTCTTCCACAACTGGACATGAAGACAGTGGGGAGCCATCAATAATTTTAATCATGTCCAGTGTGGCCTTGTGTCACAGAGGACTCTGTAGAACCTAAGCTGTAGCTGTATCCATAAAATTGTTTGCTGCTCCCGAACTGACGACATGTTGAATGGGGATCTGCTGGGGTCCCCTGGGTTGAGCAGCTGGATAGGCACCTGCAAATAGGAAGCCCTTGGATGGGGCTCAAGGAGCATCTCAGTGACGACAAGGGTACAGGGAAATTCTGTTCTCTCAAGGACCAGGCCAGTTCCCCACCATCTCTGGACCAGTTGTTTTCCCGAGCTTCTCGGCATTTGTACAAGGCATGGTCAGGATGACGTGGCAAGGTTTGCCACAGTATAAGCACAGATGGCACTGTTCTTTTTCTTCAGGGGTGAGCCATTGACATGCCAGATTGACTTGCATGGGTTCGGGCAATACAGAAGGTGAGGTCCCATTACCCGGGTAGATGGACTACAGGGAAGCTCTTTTCTCCTTTCTTTGTTCTCACAGATGCTTGGCTATGTGGATGGCAAGGTCCACAAGGGCATCTAGGCCCAAGGGCATCTCTATGCAGGCCAGTTCATCTTTGATTTCTTTCTGAAGGTCTCACTGGTACATCTGTGCTACTTCATTCCACTCTATAATCACTGTGAGACGGCAGAAATGTGCCACATAGGAGGCCACCATGCCCTGCCCCTGCAGGAGTCCTCAGGCCAGCCTTGGCTGTTCGAGCTCTTTGTGGTTCATCGAAGATGATTGATATAGACTGACAAAAGGTATCCTAGTTTGACAGCACTAGGCTATTGCCTTCAAGAAGTGGGGAGGTCCATTCTAATGCATCTCTTGTCTTCAGGCTGATTACTAAGGCCACTTTGCACTGGTCAGAGGCATAGACTCTGGGATGCATCTGGAACAGAAGGCAGCATTGGTTCATGAAGCCTTGAAACCACTAGCAGTTTTGGTTGAACCATTCAGGCAAAGGTATTGCAGGCCTCTGTTCAGAGCAAGGTACTGCAGATGGTGCTTACAACATGACATTCTCAGTGCTAAGCTACCTCACTTGCTACTGTAGCTACTGATTTTCCCCAATCAGTTGTACAACTTGGGTTCAATGCTTGAACCAATGCTGCCTTCTCTTCCAGTGCTTCCAGTGGCTGTGGCGGAACAGCTGGGTCCATCCTTCTCACACTGGGCTTGGTCTCATAGAGTTACTGTGGTCTGAACAAGCTGGCCAGGTAATGGGCAGGCACCCCTAGTAGTCAGAGCCAGAGTCCACAGTCATCAGGCAGGAGTCATGAGTCAGCTGGGTCGGGATACCAGGAGATCAGAAGAAGCAGACAAACTTGAAATCAGAACCACAAGTTGGCAACCAGTCAGACTGGATCAGGTTACTAGGGAGTCAGAGGCAGGAGACAAACTGGAGATCAAAACCATAAATCAGATGCCAGGAGACAAGCAGGGTTGGGATGCCAGGAATTAAAGCCAGGGGAGCAGGAAGCACACAGTATAGAGCAAGGTGGAGCCCAGTTGTTCAGACAGCTTTCTGTTCCTGCTGCCAATTGGCTGCTCTGGGACTCTGCCTATAGGACCTCATGAGCCAAGTCTCAGGCTGGGGCTGGGCTTCATGGGTCCTGTGTAAGTAGTTGTCTGCCCAGGCTGCAAAGTGAAGGGTTGCAGCATCACTCTTCCTGCAGACCCAGATTTGAGGCTAGTAGGTTGTGATGGGGTTATTAATCAGTACTTGTTGCCTTGCATTACTGGATGTGAGAGACTGGAAAAAGTGTGATACTGTTGAGAGAGAGTGAAACTATGAGTGAAGGCTAAAAGAGCAGTGAGTAAATACACAGATGGATGAGTAACTCAAGACTAATACAGCAAAGGATTATAGATCCCACAGTGGTTTGGAATGTAAGTGGGACTCCAAGCAAGGACCTGGGAAGAATACACACAAAGGAGAGAGAGAGAACTAAAAAAGTGTGAAGAGATAATTGATTCTATTTATTGTATGCATTTTAACTTAAATCAAAGCACTATAAAAGTCAGAGCTTATAGGAGGATTTAGCTAGCTCAAGTGATTGAGAATGGGATTCTTAATCTCTCACTACTTTCAGCCTCCAGTTTCAGTCCAGCTCAGTCGGGTAATACCCAGAAGTGGAGCTCTTCTCTGAACTGTGGACAGTAATTTGGTCATCTCAGAGGCAGTGTCCATTTCATAAACACAACCTTACAAAAGAAGTTAATTAGCATCCTGGTTGGCAATATCAGCAAAGAGGCTAAATATTAAGTGAGGAGACTTAACAAACCTCACTCTTAGCAAGTATTTCTCGTCTCAAGTATGTGTGGGAAAGCCTACACTTTTGCTGCTCTTGCGGTGGATAAATAGAGGACTTTGGTTTCCAGAGCTATCAGTGAAGCAACTTCCATCCATCAGCTCCTCAGAATACTATGCCAGTCCCCTTGTGAATTCCCTTCAGAACCCTGTAGACCCTTGGCATGGAGCTGATTCTCATCTGAAGAGTGCCTGTTAATTTAGAAATACAAGAGTGTATTGGATTTTTGCCTTCAGTACCTAGTTTATGGGATTAGCCTTACTGGCCAGTGCATGTGGTTGCTGTTCTTCTTTACTGGTGCTACAGAGTTTGCTCTTTGGCAGTAAATTAAGAAGCTCAGGGCCAAATTCACCAGTAGTGTAAGTGGGTGTAATTAAATGGAGGTGCACCTACTAATGCCAGTGATGAATTTGGCCCTCAGTTGCGCAAGCTGTTTCTCAATACCATTTGCTGTGGAGTAGACATAGAACACCTCTTTACAATAATGGCAGCTACATAGGTATAATCTGCTAGGCCCTGCAGTAAATTTTGCACCCCTTTAAAAAATCTGCCATTCTGCCTCAGACCACCACCCTAAACAATACTTACAATACTTCTGGCTAAGCTTGGGGACTGAGTTTATTTGATTTTATTAATATATTTGTTTCCTATATTTCTTGTTTCTAAAGCAATTTTCCCAGGATTTTACACTTCCAACACAAAGCCCCTGTTCTCCAAGTTCAGTGTTCCAGGCACAATTTGTTTTCCTTGATACATTTTTTCTGGAATTGCCTGTGTCCTCCCAAACTGCCTGCTTTTAATCTATTGTGGAAATCTGCCGGCTTCCCCCCGTTGGGGCCCTTTACCTCTCTTCCTGGGCCAGGGCGCCCCAGTTACCCCATCTTCTCTGGCTGTAGAGGAGCTTTGTCTCCCGGTCTAGGAGGGAATCTTCTCCTCCAGCTGCCACAAGCCTTCTGGCAGCTTCCTCCTGGTTTGTTCCCCCTGTTGGGAAGGCAGGGTTTAAATACGCCTGCAGAAGCCCTTCATTGGGTCCAGATGTCTCTAATTGCCCTGCTGCATTCTCTCCTTAGCCTGCAGGGTGAAGGGCTTTTAACCCTTTAGGGCCCACATACCGGCCCTGGCATACCCTTTGGTAGCCCTCTGGCCTGACTTTACCACACTATCTTTATATCTTGGGGTTTTATACTGCCACCTATCAGTGTAGCATCCAAGCACGTTCCATGTAAAATCAATAACAAAAGCAAAGTTAGTAGTGGGAATCTCTGAAGTTTCTCCCTTTTCATGGTAAAATCTCTGTATGGGATAGGGTTCTTGGTTTTGTGTTGTTTTTTAATTATATTAATTTATTTTATTGGAGTGAGAGGCTACCCTTTTAATAAAACTTTCAATGACACCTTTCTTCATATATTTTTCTCTAACATCAGGTGCACACTTCAGCTTTCAGGGATTCATCAGATTAATTAAATAAATGGAAAACTTGGGAAATTCTGTATTGGACAAAAGCTTTTTCTGAATATCCCAGTGAATCCAAAATAAGGCATCCACATTTTTCCCATTTATGCAGCAAACTTTTTCAAACCTTGTATCCTTTCACCTGTTGTATATGAATCTTTAAGAATTTTGTAAACTGAATCCAAAGACTTGACGTGAAAATCCTACCTTCCCCAAGTTTGAACTAACATGTTTGATCCTGATCTGAGAGAGAGACTAATGAAACAGATGAAGAACAGAAAGAGGGAGACAGAAGATAGGAGAGATGAAGCAGAGGGAGAAAGAAACAGGACTGGAATGGAGAAAGAAGTGAAGAGCTTAATCTTGTAGAGTTTTTGAAAGATTTGGGCAGGGTTACAGTCTGAGGCTGGGTCTACACTGATGGCGGCAAATTCACCGCCGTCACATCAATTGCTCTGGATCGACTGAGTGGTCTGTATAGACGCACTCAGTCGATCCAGGAAGCGACGCAGGAAAACCACCCCGGTAAGTGGAGTAGCGCTGCGTCGAAGGGAGCACTGTTCCCTTTGACGCAGAGCAGTATGGACGCTGCGTGGAGGAGATGCTGCAAAGTCGACGGGAGATACGCAAGTGATTTAAGTCACTTGCGTATCTCCTGTCGACTGCCGCCGAATCGCCAAGGTAAGTGTAGACCGGGCCTGAATGAGTTTGGCAGTGACCTCTAGGTTTGTTGCAGCTTGTTTAATTCTGTTATATTGTACATTTTATTTGTTCTTTTAAAAAATCAGTATTTAAAAATGAACACAACAAAATATACTTAAGGTGGCAGAATGTCAACTCAAAGACTCCTCAGGGACCTTCCTCACTCAACCACTTCCTCATATAAATACTAGATACTAGATGAACTTTGCTGTGCTCCATGGAATTCAACAAGTTCAAATTCTGTTAGAATTCCCTAGTAAGGAAGTGAATTCTAGAGCTAAGGGGCTCAATCCTTAGCTGTAACTGAAGTAGTACTTTAAGTTACCCTGTTACAGGTCTAGCTTCGCCTGCAGAGCAATTTGAAGCAGCCTCAAACCTGCTCTATGTTGTGACCAAGGGCCTACCAGGAGTTGGAAAGTAACTGTGATCCAGCCATGCCTGTTTCCTCAGTCTTGTCCAGGACATGGCATAAAACCCCAAGATATAGAGTCAGCGATGCTATCCTACACCTCCCATGGGAGTTCACTGAGATTCCCCAGAAAGTCAGTCAAATTGTCTATTATGGTAGCAATTCAGAGACACCCTAATGGAGCAGAGGAGTGACATGAGAACTTTCCATTGAGAATATTTTGTCACCATCTTCTAGATATTACTCAGTCAGTGGTCCCTTGAAATACTGAATTATTGTCTTACATTTTAGTGCTTCTGTTGTGTACTTGTCATATTATAGTATGAACTTCCCTATGTTTCTGTATTGTGGACGTGATTGACCACAGAACAGAGTTGTATGTAGAATTGAGAGAGAGTGAAGTTATGAGTAAAGTCTGAAAAGGGAGTCAGTGAACATACAGATGGGTGAATGAACATACTATAGAGATCTCAGTTTCTCCATCTGTCAGATGGAGATGATGATATTGACCAACTTGTAAGGCACATTGAAATCTGTGGATGAACAGCACTATATAAAGCTAGATCTGATGATGGTGACTGTTAGCTTGAGTGTCTCAGCTGATTTCAACTTCTAGGTTTTAATAGTCGTAAAGAAGGCATGCAATATATACACAGTAGAAGCAGAGGAACACGGAGATGTCGGTCTCCTTTCTTCTCCCTGTCGCCTTCTTCTCCCTTCCTTCCTTTCCTTTCCCTCCCTTCACTTTTTTGTTCCTTTGTCTATATTTTTTTCCTGTTCTCCCCTATTGGGGGTGAAGGAGAATCAATAAAATATAAATACATTTTTTAAAAAGAGAAGCACCTGTCTAAAAATCTATCTTTGGGAGATCCATTTTGAATGAGAATGAAAACAATATGCTAGAAATAAATGTACTAATCTTAGTGACTGCTTCTGCTGCCCAAAAGAGAGAGTTGACACTACACTGTCTCACTACATTTCAGTAAGACCTTGTGTTCTATTATCAACACATGGCTTAGCTATTCTGAACTATGACATCAGTCATGTGGTTTTACAGAGGTAGATTTGGTTCACTTCCACTAGCAGAGTTTATATTTTCCTGATCCAGTGACTGCTGCCCAGGTTTCCGGGTGGGGTGGGGAGGGAGGAGTGGTGGAGAGGGCACAGTGGAGAGGAGATTTCACCCTCCCCCTTGCTTCCCTGATTGCAGATGTTTGCACTGTTATCTTCAGGAATTCCAGCAAGATAACACCGTTTTAATTTACAATCAGGGCTTTCTAGAAGAGCCCTGACAGTAGAGACTGTGACCCAGAATGTGTTTTGAAGCACCTTTCACTTTGACTGACATGGCCATTCTCCCTGCTTTGCCATCATCACCTAGTTTTGGGGCTGCCCTGGTCCGCTGAAGGATTTCTGGCAGATGGGAGATTGTACCATCACTGCCTTCTGGTTGGACTGTCTGATCCCTGGGTTATGCAAAAGAAACCAATATAATTCAGGGCTGAATCTATTCCAATAAATGTAATTAAATAGTTTGTTCCAGTAAAGCAAATAATTCCAGTTCCCACATCTCACTGACAGCAAAGTAAAGACCTGGAAGATCATCATTTATTTCAGAGGATGGTGAATCTTCCTTGCTGGCTTAGCCATTCACCAGTAAGAGATGACTTAAAGAAATCTGAACATCTCAAATGAGACATTGCTCTCCACATGCATAGCCCATCTAAACCTGGGTCCTTCCATTTTAGGTCTGCAATTTAAGTACTTCAGAGTCTATTTTTTATACACTGATGCTAGTAGATGTCTGCTGTTAGCGACTTTCTGCCATTATTTTCCACTCCTGAAAAAGGAGACCATATAGTGTTTGTAGGGCATGGTTGCTGTGAGAGTCATCATGACATGTGTTGGGAATCACTGAAAGGTAGTGCTGAAGGAATTTTATAAAATAATCATTTTGGAAAATGATACAGGGGCACTTACAGAAGCTATAACGAAACTACATACCTTTCAGTCTATTTATGAAAGTTCCAAGAGAGTGAAACAATACCAAATACTGAGTAAGGACATCTTTGTCCAGAACGTACATTAAATAGAGTTTTTTTAAAAAGATATTAGTGCATCCCCTTTGACTCTCTTGTTATTTTGCCCATGAAGGCATGGCCATGTGGAAGATGCTTAGATGGGCAACAGTAGTTTTACTCAACCTGAACTTTTTTCTTTGACCTGGGAAATCAGGATGCACCAATTTATGCAACAGGTAAAACATTTAAAAACTCAGTATTTAAAATATTTAAAACACTGATCCTTAGCTGGTGTAAAAGGGTGTTGCACCACATGAGGACCTGGCTCATTTATGTTCACTTTCACCCATTTTAGCCAGCTTTGCTAATAAGGACATTGGAAAAGCATCCAATGGGCAGGACATCTCAAAATAATAGGAATTCTGTGATTTATGTGGAACGCATATTTCTTTCTCTCCGTAGCTAATATCTCTGCTGCCACTAAGTATAAATTATCCAGGTGTTTTGAACTCACGAGATTCTCATGACAGTGGTTCATTTTTTCTGATGCAGTATTCAGATTCCTTTACTCAGAGATGACCAGCAGGGAGAGTATCCTTAGACTATGCAAAGGGTGTCTCTATCCCTTAGTGAGTTAGAGGGACAGAAGCCTGAGGCTTATACAGAGACACAAACTACAAGAGGAGCTTTGGGGCTGATTACTCCCTTATTCCTCATATATCATGTAACCACACTTACATCTTTCCTTTCGTTTTGAATACATGCATTCATGTTTTGTATTAGCCACTCTCCTTTCAAAAATACAGATCCTGCCTCCTGGACCTTTCAACTCTTACTATTTTAAGAAAATCACACACATAGCTTATCATTGGGTTTGTCCCCGTCTTGAATGTTTCTTATGAAAAGGCCATCCTGGAATTTAACCTATTTATTCTCTGCCACAATGTGATAATTATGGGGACAATTTAATTTTTGTGACTTAATTGTGTTTAAAAAAATATGCCACGCACCCAAGATGAAGATTGCACTGAGCCAGTGCCAGCATCATTGTTGGTGGGCAATCTATCCTCACTGAAGCACATCTGTATGGGAACAATGCCTTTTACCTGGTGCTTTCTTGTGTGATACAGATCAAAATAAAAGCAGTTCCTTCCTTCAGGGGATGCCCTGATCCTTTAGACCACAAGACAAATGCTTATTATTTCAAAACCAAAGAAAAGATGTGAGTGTGGTTAGATGATATAAGAGGAATCTTCCTATATTTGGAGTGGTTTTAAACCTTTTTCAAATTTAAAGCTTGAGTAATAATAATAGCCAGAACAGGAACAATTGAGAGTTTCCCGCTTGGCAGAGTATGCCATACCCTTCTGTGTTATTTTCAGGAAAGCAATGATGTATGTTCAGCTCTGGTATTCTAGTGACTGTTTTGAACCCTCATGCTGGAATGGACACTCTGTTTGTCCAGACATTTTCCAGTCTGCAGGATTTTCATTTCTTCTGGTCCCAGGACTATAAGTCCCCTCCTTTTGGTCATCACAGTGTTTAAAGAAATTTTTTTTCATTATAGCTCTTTGACGGTCTACCTTCCCTTCTCATTAATTAATTTCCAGGCTTCGATTGAAAAACAAAATACAAACACAAAAGAGATCTGACAAAGGACATCATTAAGTAGCTGGCAGACTCTGCTGCACCAGTCTTAGAGAGAAGATGGCCTTTTGTTGATTGCCTGGGGTTGACATGACTTGGTTAGTATGCTAATTTACTCTTCTGCATTTAACATTCAGATCAGGTCTGGGAAGACTCTCTAGAGCTCTGGAGCTCAGGAATGGGCGTCTGCCTAGCAGCATTGAACATTCTATGCATGAATTACATAAATACCCAAACATTCTGTCTGCTCCTGCTGTTTTCTTTTTCCCCTTCTTACTTATTCCACCCCCCACACTCACACATACACACAATGTACCATCCAAGCAGCTTTCTGCAAATGCTGAAAACATTAAATGTGAAAAAGCCATCTCTGATTGGCTAATTCCTCCTCCTCTGTGTCCCCAAAGGCACTCACTTGTACAGACAATGTATTCCTTCTGCTGAAGAAGCTCTCAGTGTAATGGGCCAAAATTCAGCAATAGTGAAGTAACATGGAGTTTAAAATCCCAAACAAAAGAATGACACTTTTTGTAAATACCTCACACCCTAAAAATCTTTAGAAGATCCCTCTCCCTCAACTGCAGATGAAAAAGAGCCCTGTGTGCCATTTGTCTGATATGAAAATCAAATACACACCCTGGAAAAAAGCCAGCTCCTGTTATTCCAGGGGATTGCCATTTTTTCATGCATGTTTGGAGCACCTGAATTGCAGTTCCCATTCTTGGGGGGAGTTGTGGTCACAAAATTAGAAAAGGGTTTGAATCCGGAAGCAGTTCATGTGATCTGGTCCAGCTGTTACAGATGATAATCTGGTATATTTTCTGGAACTCCAACCAAAAGAGAACTTCATTTCCCAAACCTCTCTTTCCGTATGTATCTGTAGTATCGCAGAAGTTCCCAAGAGACAAGTGTAGAATCATCAGTTTCGACTTTCATTTAGCAGATTTTGAAAGTTGTTTATTTTATAGACCAAATCAGTTGTGAGCAGGCATGAGGCTCCAATTAAAAGGAAAGAAATGGCTTTTTCTGCTTTGAATTACAGCACAACTGTAGCTTTTCCTGCAGTTGTTCCATTCTCCTGGCACATTGCTTCTTTCGGTTCTGTCCTCTAATGCCAGGGGTGTATTCCATTCGCAGCGCAGAAGCACCAGGATATTCTGTCCAAGTGCCCGACAGCAGCATCCAGCGCTTTCTCTGAAGCTGCAGATTTGCTTGTCCTTGAATTGTTTTTTTTTTTCTCTTTTGGCTCTGGTCCAAGCTATTTTCCTGTCATCATTTCACTGTCTTTTCTTGTAATCCCTTTTTTAAACATCACCAACAATTAGCCGATCCCCATCCCCCATTTTCATGCGTGCACACACGCACGCAAACACACTCTCTCTCGCTCTCCAGTGAGTCCCATCACTGTCTTGTTTTGCCTTTAAGTTTAAGGAATTACAGCTTCTCATTATCTAGAGAGCACATTTTGAAAGGCTTTGTGTTTACTCACTTTGTAAGTGATGCTGGCCCTTTTAATTATTCTCCTTTCACGTACCATAAGAGAGCAGCAAGCTGCTCAGGTCAGACCAGTCGACTGCATATTCCCAGGAAGGCAGTAGAAAGGAATCGTGTTTTACCTCACTGCTGCTGCTTTCTTCCTTTCCTGTCAGCAAGCCAAGGAATCCCCCCAATGCTCTTACGTAGCAGATACCAAAACTGTGAGTCACTTTTCACTCTCAGAGCAATAAGTCCACTGCAACTGTGTACATAATGGCAGACACAAGATTGGAAATATCCCCAAGCTACCAACATGCCCCGGAACCAGTTTTCCAGCCGTTACTTTGTCTTTCTTGCTATCGCTCTCTCTCTCTCTGGCTCCCTCCTCTCTTCATTCTTTTTCTGCTTTTTCCTTTTCTTTCTTTCTTCCTCTCTCTGTCTCTGTGTTGCCGGCAGCAGCAAACCCAGCAAGAGCTGGGTCCCTCTCGCCTTCTGTTATTTTTTACTGCAGCAGCCTTTGACTGCTTTCTCTGCCAGGTTGGATCACCAAAGACACACAACTCGCTCACAATGAATAATCAATACAGATATTGATCTGTGGAAAATGTTTATAAATTCCTAAAAAGGAATCAGGAATGGGGAACTGGGAGGCTCGTGGGGGACGACGGGGTGATTTTAGCAGCGGCTGGAGGCAGAACCTTATTCAGATCCTGCATCTTGCTCACTCCAAAGTGACGGGTACTGGAATGTATGTGTGCGCGCACGCGCATGGTGGTGGTCATGGAGTTCTGTATTTTCATTTCTCTACAGCTGCTTTTTCTGAATAATCAGGAGACAAATGGCTCATAGGCCCCATCAATGCCAGGCCTTGGCTGCAGGCCAACACTGCTTTGTTTTCATCATCACATGCTACTCTTAAATTTGCATAAATACCAGGTTATTTTTATCATTTTGCCAAAAACATTTTTAAAGCACAGAGAAGTATTATATGAAAGAGAGTTTGCTCTCTAATTATCAGTGCTAAGGATTTACTTCTGAATCCAGGTACCTTAGCGAAGTGGATACAGAAAAGGAAGAAAAAGTGGCAATAAGAAAGACTTGGAGAGAACTGAGGGGTATTAAATGTCTGGAAGAATCTGAGATTGTAAACATAAATTCTGCAATCGGAAAGCTGTGAACATTTTTGGGGGGGTGCGGTGGGGAGGTGGCAGTAGAAAGAGATATGAAATGAAAAAGACCCAACTACAGGAATCATATCTGTTCCCCCATCTATTTCAGCTTAGCTGAGTTGATCCATTTTAACTGGAAGATGATACTATTAAGGGAATGAAATTTGCTGCAAAGATTATAGTCAGTGGGATTTGAGAGAATACCCTTAAATCCTCTTGGGGTACCATTCCCACATAGACATACCACTAAATGATGATATTTCTATGGTCCCAGAGTATCTGGGTGCAAGCTCTTGGGGACACACATTTGAATTTCTCTGAGTGCAGCTGACACTACCAACCCCACTTTTTTGTGAGGAAGTGTCTCTATTTGTATGGAATTTTCTCCTTCTCCTTTTTTCTACCTTATCTCTCCCATTTTCTGTCTTTCTGGGAAATGGTATAACCAAGTCTAGAATACTGAAGGTTCAAATATCAGGGCCACTGATTATGTAAAGTCTTTTTAAGGCTTACCTTGGGCAACATAACTCATGAAAAAAAAAACACTGAGGATGGAGGTGAGGACTGTCTCCTTAATTCCTTCTGTTGTTGTGATTGTGCCTATGTCTGACAAATCAAGGTGCCATTTCATTGGAGCTGGTGTACACTTCCTCAGTTTTCCTTGTTGTGTTTAGTGTCATTTACAAAAGTGACACAGTGTGGTGCACCGTGGTTTATCTAACAACCTCTGGTTACAGATAGCTTGTTGGTATGTAATTTTCCTTTCACACACACCCACCACTCTCTCTTGCTCTCATTGGGTAGTAAAATCTTCTTTGTATGATTACAATACTCTCTCCCATTGCTTCCTTTCCTGTGCATGCACAGTGCTGCTGGTCTCATGACAGAAGTATGAGTAACCTTTGAGATAGCAATCTTGAGTAAGACCTCCATCTGAGGATTCAATTCCAATGTCTCCTTTCCTGAGAGGAGCTGTCCGCTTTATCAGCCAGCACCAGCAGGAGGAAGGCTGATGTTTTATTTTCTCTCTGGCTTCTGATTAGTTCCAGCAATCCAATTAGCAGAGGCATTTATATCACAAGGGGCTGAAGTGCCCCTGCTCCTCACTGCAGCTCAGACCCAGTCATAAATTCTTCCAACGCTACATCTTCCATGTGACATGGATTAATTACAGCTCTGAGCCTTCAAGAGAAGGTTTGCAAACGAAGGTGTACATGAATATCAGAATTAAAGAGGAGGCAAAACAGAATGAGTTTTGTGTGCGTGAAGAATTGGTTGAGTGATTTCACTGATGATGTGCTAGGGCACCTGTGGATTGTTCAGAAGAGGATCAGGGAGCAGTTAAACTAGATGTGTGTGTGTTGTTTTAACAAATGGAAACCATAGAAGCTGTCTGGAGGATTAGGAGTATATTATGAACTCTGTACCTGTGGTTTTATTAAGAAAATCTTAACATTTATTCTTATGTTTCAGTGCTGAAAGTGATGCTAGATGAAACCTTAATACATTTTTTTCTACTTAAAAGTGCACGCCCCAGCCAGATGTACTTTATAACACTGACATGGGCACTGATCCTGGACAGAATGTATTCAGTGTTACTGAAATCACTATTTGACTATACTAGGGCCATCCCTATTCTTTGTTCGTGTCTTTCCCAGAAGCTCTGCCATCTAGAAGATAATTTTCCTGCAACTGATGCTTCTGCTCCAGAAATGATAATTTACAGGTGCCATAGTATCATTCTTGGAAATGTTGATCTCTTGAGATGGTACTTCTGATGTTGATTTCCTGGAAATGTATTGTCAGTCCCTCTAGAAGTGGTATTTCCTGAAATGATGCTACATCAAGTTGGAAATAGGAGAACATCCAGATAAATATAGAGAATATTTTGTATCCTTATATTCTGTCTACCATTATCTATTTCTAAATCTCTTTATTTCTCCATCAAGCTGCAGTATCTATCCATTCATCTCACTGGCATTTTCACCTATCTATTTCTTTATATATCACCTATTTATTCAACTATCCATTTTTCTGTGTATTTATCCATTGATATCTCTCTGTCTAGCCATAGAACTATGTATGTATCCATCATATATTCATCTATTTCTCTGAGCTGTCTTTTTATCAATCATGTATCAATTTAACCATACGTCTCTATTATCCATCTATCTTTCAATTTTTAAACAGTTCATCAACCTATCCATTCATTTATCCTTCCATTCATTCATCATTAGGTTTCTATCCATTTATATAGATGTCTATTGTTAAAATAATTATGGCCAAATAACTCCCCATATCTACATTTTAAAATGTTCATTAGGTAAATAATTTCAAAATGAGGATATAAAAATTTCTGTTTACTTGACACACATGGTATATCATCTCCATTAGATTCACTGTGGTCTCCTATCAAACAGAGTGTGTAAGCAAACATAGTTTCAACTGGATTAAAATATTTTTTTAACTGTAAAAAAATGTTTAGCCAAGAGACTTCCCTACCTATGAAAGAACTTTCCTTCTTTTAAAAGAAAATGACACTTTTAATAAGCTTTCAAACCAGATATTTTCCTCTTTTTTGTTTTAATAATAACAAAACTTACACATTATGTTTGTTGTTAAGTATTAGCCAAAGCCACTCTTCAGACCTACTCTCATCTCCAAAGATCCAGTGGCTGGAAGCTGAAGCTAGATAAATTCAGGCTAAAGATAAGGTACATATTTTTAATAGTTAGGATAATTAACCACTGGAACAACTTGCCAAGTGATGTTATGGATTCTTCATTATTTTAAGTCTTCAAATTAAGATTTATGTACTTCTAAACAAATATGCTCCAACTCAACCACAAGACATAGGCCTGAGGCATAAACTACTATGTGAAATTTTTAGACTGAAGTTAAAATTAATTAAGGGAATTACACCTGGGTTGAATTTGGCCCAATGTCAGACTCCCTTGGCTTTGGTCTTCGTATTTCATACCCTCAACTTAATGCAAGCTATGTTTATCTAGGTTTAGCAGGACCTGTTCATTAAATTGTTTGTAGTTTAGCTGCCAATATGACTTTTCTATCCCCTTTTTAGTAGAACACAAAACTCTGGATTTTTTCTTCCTCACTGCTGATTGGAGGAAGAAACCAAAAAAGTGTTTGTAAAAAACCTCTCATCCTCCTATCATCATTCTGTTTCCCAGTTATTTCTCTTCATGTCTTCCTTAATGTCCTATCGCTCCCTTATAAAAGACCTTGGCTGACATGCAGGCAGCCCACCCTCAATTGAGATTGAAACCTATTGGATGGCATTGAGCCAATTCCATTTTTTAAATTCTTTAATTGAGAGAATGTACTGATATGCAAACATATTTGAAGTGAACACTACTCCATTTTTACAGAGATTTTATACAGGGAAATTGAACACATCTATCATGCTTTCTCCTGTTTATTTTTCTTGGGGTGTTTTCAGCCATCAAGAGCTAATTCTTCAAGCTTGTTGCAAATTTACCCCTGTGGGAGATGATGATGTCCAAGTGCTAACAGAAATTGATAAAATAGGAGGCAAGAAATCTTGGAGATGAATGAATAAAATAGCAAATATTTTCCATTATATTATGGGGGTTCATCTCTTTACCTTTGTATAGAAAATGGCACGTGCAGAAGTGACTTCTGGGGTATGTCTACACTGCAGCTGGGAGTGTGTTTCCCATCCTGGGTAAACAGACATGCACTAGCTCTGCTTGAGCTAGCACACTAAAAACAGCAGTGTGGATGTTGCAGCATGAGTGATGACATGAGCTAGCCATGCAAGTGCAGACCCAGGGGGTCAGATGGGCTTCTATTTGGAGAGTTAGCCCATGTCAGTGCCTGTGCCATATTTTTAGTGTGCTAGCTCAAGCAGAGGATTGAAGCTCAGGAATGAAGTCAAGGAGAGCTAGCACATGTCTTTCTACCCAGGGTAGGAGGCACATTCTCAACTGCAATTTGACATACCATTGTTTGCTCAATATTAAGTAAATTCTGTTTTCTAGGAAACAGCTAATTTATATTGATAGGGCCTAAGGTTTATGAGCCTGATTTTTTTCAAATGGTATAAATCAGAATAGCTCCATTGAAGTCAAGTCTGCTAAGCAGCTCTAGCCCAATAGTTGGATTTGCTGCATGGCTGCTATCCTACAGAAATGGGAAATTGGCAGTTGATTCAAGCCAAAAAAAGAGAAAAAGAAAAAGAATCAAGCAGCATTCTTGCCAGTTGCTATGACACATCCTTGGTTATCTCAAAAATGATCAATTTCTCTCATGGCCATATCCTCAGAGGGGCTTCATACTGTTGTTGTTTCAGTCAAACATGGAACTGTGGTGGGTTTTTTGGGGGTTTCTTTGCTTCCATTTGTTGACGGGAGTCAGCAGCTTCCAGAGCTGACACAGATAAGGATAGCCTGATGTTGCAGTAAAAGTGCAGCTAAGCTGGTGGTTTTGTTGCAGTGACAAGAGACACAGGCCTAAAATGATTCCCAAAGACTCAGGAATGAAATCAAAAATAAAATGTATGTGTCCTGCACTTACTTGTACATAAACAATCTTGCATTGTCCTTCAGGGGGATGGATTAGATAGAACCTAATATATTTTTTCTGTTTCTAATTTCTATTATTCTGTCTTTGGTGTTTGAATTGGGCTTCCCTAGATGAAGTGAAGTACTGATCTCCATCTGAACTGAGAGACTGCAAAGATCAGTTATGCTTAGATTTGCCCAGGAAAATGGAAGAGAAAATAATGTGTATTTAAATGCCTTTTCTTTATATATATATATTTAGTTTTAATTTCTGTATCTCTAGGTGTTTCCATCAGCCTGTCATGGCTATCCATTAGATTTTTATTCAATAAGCACCCCATTTTACAAAAGATTGGCAGCTGCCAGATGGAGGAGGAACATACAATCAGCATTTCTCTCTTAATTCTCGATTATGTCTCCAGTAGCCAAGGGAGCCAAATCTTGAATCCTTCACCTTGACCTATATCTCAATTTGCCATCATATTGCTTAATCGGTAAACTAGTGTTCCCTTTCTTGATTAGTGACTTTTTTCTTTTATAAAACAGTCCTTCATGAATTCTTTCTGAAAACACAGGCTGGAGGGAAAATTGTCAAAATTTTCTCACTCTCTTTACTTTATTATCAACTCATTTTTTTTGTCATTTAACTCCAATTATTGGATGCTAAGTGCTTTTGGAAATTTCATTGTTAATACCTTCTTACAGTGCTATTAACGTAAATCAAATTTAATAGTGTCCCAGCAAGTGTAAAAGCAATCAAAAATTCAGTACTCACGAATCATTCTGTAATTTCAGCATAAAATGTTAATAGAAATAATATCCAATACCATAAAATATCAGCAAATTCAACTTTAAATATATGTGATGAATGACTTTACCATCATGCACGGTACCATGGACTTCTGCAACATGAAACATTTTATTGGCAAAGCTATGACGTAGTCATACAAGGGCTAAAAGGCAGCCCCTCCCCTCCTTACACTCAGCATTCCCAGCACACATATACATGGGACCCTACCTTTTCAAAATATAAAAATTCATCTTCAGTTACAGGGTGACATATGGACAGAGTTCTTGAGTAGCAGTATGGTGGGGGAAATGTTGGGGAGCAGCAAATGGATTTCTAACCAGTGGAAACCCACTACAACCTCTCTGCCCTAAGGCTGCCTAGAAAAGTTATAACTACCCTAGCTTTGACTGAGACTGGGATTTTCTCCAAAATCGAGTTTTGACATGCCTCAAAAGTTGTGACAAAAAGACACAAAGACAGGCCATCTTATGATTTGAACCTTCATATCTCACTACTCCTTTGTCTGTTTTCTCTCAGGCAAATTTTTTCCAGAAAAATTCCACCTTGGCATAAGACCACCACTATGAAATTGCATTGATTGGTTAAGTTTTGGTGACATTGTAGGGTTGTCAAAATCATACTTAAAATGGACAGTTATTTTCACAACATATGGTAAGCCTTGACTATAATCACAGCTCAGGAGGTGGTGTGCAAAAACGGCTAGGTCAGCTCTGTGTCAGTAGCTGGGTATTAGGGTATTGGTGCTGCTACCCTAATACTTGTGTGATGCTCCTGTGCCCAGCTATGCCAGTATTTACATCCAGTATCCATCAGTGATGCATCACAAAACAGCTGCACCCCAGGAGACAAGCTAGGCTTAGTGTCTCCACAATATTAGGACACTATAGAAAAAACAAACATAAAACCCTTTTATTTCTTAACATAGTTTTAATTTTGTTTATAATACAAAATTTCTTGTTGAGCTAAGACAAACCATCTGGAAAACAATTGCATTGCACTCTCTCAGTGAACTACTTGCTTCAGTGATAGGATAATGATGAGGGTCTTGATCCTGCACCACTAAAGCCAATGGGAGTTTTGCATTGTGAAGGACTGTGACGTTACATGTCATTTTTTGCAAAGCACACAAACATTTTTTTCTTTAATATTTCACTGGGCTGAGGTAAAAATAATGCCTTTTCACTTATATGCATTTATAGGTTCTGGTATCCTATAGATTCATTTTCTTCGTATACAAAAATGTAATCAAATTAATAAGAAAAAAACAATGATATTTTAGAACTATCATCTTCAGAGAAAATAGTTGTGTTTTGCAAATCTCAAGATATCAAGTAAATATGAGGGCTGATTCCAACTGAAATACAATGCACTAGCAAGGCCGCATTTAGATACCATGAACCCCTGTTATTACAATATAAAAGCATACTTCAGAACTGGAGAAAGTACAGCATTGACAGCCAGCATGCTCCAGAGATTCAGGGAGCATTGTTATCCAAATAGTTTAATTTCTGCTTTTCATTATACGGGGGTAAATCTGAAGTAATTTCACTGACTTCAGTGGAGTTATATCAGTGTAAATGAGAGCATTATTTTGCCCACAATTTCTATATATGTATTTGTAAAAAGTAGATTCAGAAGGAACATTACCAAAGTCTATAAATTTCAGAAGGCAGTTGAGGAGCTAAATGTTACAGAGTTAGTTGAAATTGTATTTAATAACAGAACAAGGTAATACAAGCTAGAAGGGAAAGTGAAATGGTATTACTGAAAGGTTATTGTATCAGAGTCTAAATTCAGCAGTCCATGTTTCTTCTACAAGAGATGATATCTTCAAAAACATCGAACACAAAGAACAAAGAGCTCATAACAATAGATATTTACATTGCTTTGATGGCTTGATCCTACACTCCTTCCTCAGACAAAACTCCCATGAAGGTGAAGAAATCAATTTCTGAAAAAATAAATCACTATTTAAGTTCTATGTATTATAATTCCTTATACTAGATCAGAAGTTTGTCAAGAAATACATTCTTGAAGGGAAACTCAGAACCCTGAATTCAGCTTCAGAAAGATATGTAAAATGGAAATGATTTTTCAGATATTTTGTTCAAGAATGTATTTTAATTTCTAAAATCCATCCCCCTATTCTGTTAACAATTTATAATCTTAAGCATCTTTTAAAATTTACTTTAAGAACATTTCAGTTCCCCTTTAAGCCTAGGGAAAGTACTTGATAAAAGGATTTGGGGGAATTTCTTTACATCAAGATCAGTTAATAAATGGAATAAATAAACTATCAATAACAGCAATCAGAACCATTTATGTAAACTGTTTAAAAGAATGAGTTAAACAGAAATATTTGAATGGAAAAATATTGTGGGTATAAACAAGCTTGCCACCAGGGGGGACAATTGATAGGGGCATCCTGACCTCCTGTCTAATGCTAAAGTTTCCCCTCTTCTTCTTTAAACAAGGAGGCACTTCTGTGTCTGGAGCTCAAGAGATCACCATATTATGAGGAAGCAGGAGAAACAATCTTTAATCCTTTCAAAGCCCATTAATATTATGCATATTGACTGAAACCCTATGGAGTGGTCCTGACATGGCTTTTTCATTACTGCAGTACATTGTAACCTAGCTACCTTTGAAAAGTAACCAATATTGAGAGCCACTTGACATTTGCAAAGGATTATGGGTGTCCTCTCTATCTCTTCTCGAGTTCCCAAATTTACAATGGTCTTAATTTAAAAGTTAAGCCGGGGGATCAGTTGCTTAGTCTGGAGCTGGGCTGCCCTTTAAAAAAAAATTTGAAAAAACCCCCAACCTTGTGTGCTGATGTGACCTGGCTTCAGTTTTTGGGTCTGACTGGTTGCTTTAATGTTGTCTTATTTTTAATTATGAAGAAAGGTATCTAAACCAGAATTTGATAGAAAGGGCTGGGAGTTTTCATTCCTGCTGGTGTTGCTGACTCACATGAAGCAGCAGCAGCTGGTAATGAGTTGGTGAAAATGAAAAAGGGACATAAGTAGCTTCTTTAGCAAATCCCCTGGAAATGACATGGAGCCTCTGGGATCGATAGGATCGATCCATCTGAGGGCTGCAGGGGCCCGCTCATCCAACTGCCAGCATTTCTCACAGCACAAGAAAAACATTATTACCAGCAAAACTGGTACAAAATATACTAGGAAAAATCACACTCAGTTCTTTTCTTTCTTCCCCACTGAAGGAGGCAAACCTTGGGTTAGCATTACAGCCTACATTATAGACTGAGAGAGGCCACCATAAAGAGAAGTATGCTGTCTTCTCCAATAGACATTGCACTGAGAGTGTGAAGTCTGGTACTGGTGCTCAGAAAGGTATATATGTCTTTCAGAGTATGGTATCTGGATCCTGGGGTTATTGTGGCACTTGGATATCAGCTCCTGCTGCAGTCACACAGCTTGCAGTATGTCAAAGAGGGTCTGAATCCTGGTATAACAAGCTCATGTGTCCCTGTGGAACAGAAAAATCTCTTAAAGTGAAGGAATCTGAGGACTCTTCTAAAACTCAAGCAGACACAGCTCATAGCAGCTTACAGAACATCCCCAGCCCATTGTCTAAAAAGTCAATATCACTCAAGAACTGCTGAATGGA
The DNA here is from genome assembly GCA_007922155.1 of Mesoclemmys tuberculata. Lineage (NCBI taxonomy): Eukaryota > Metazoa > Chordata > Testudines > Chelidae > Mesoclemmys > Mesoclemmys tuberculata. The sequence goes on from ML675639.1 coordinate 5,239,071, forward strand.
TAAGAATCTTAAAATGTTGGATGAAAGGTTGGAACAATCAGGGACTCCTGGTTGAGAAGTAGTTTTAGCAGCAGCTGCAAGCCAGCCGCCCATATGATTTGAATTTTCTGATCTGTGAGCAGTTCAGCTGTGGTGTTTGTTTTTGCATCTGCTTTTTGGGTGTGGGGCAGAGGAGAGGAGAAATGATCATGAAAAATCAATATAGGAAAAAAGAGCACTGGAAATGGGGAAATAGTCCTGGGTCTAGGGAAGAATTCCTGAGACACTCCTGGTCTCTCTCCACCCCGGCGTGTCCTATCACAGCCCATCAATACTGTCATATCTCATACTTTGGTTATGATTTAATTGTTTTATTTTATGAGGCTAGTGTAATTAGTTTCACATTTTTATGTATAACTAAGCGTCTTAATCCATTGTTTATAGTGAGGATCTAAATTGCCTTCTGCCCCTTATAGAAAGCATTTCAATTCCCCAGTTAGTAATCATTGTTTAGCTAAACCTTATGCCTATCTTGAAGGAAAACAATCCTCAAAGATGGGCTCTAACAACTTCTCTAAGCTCTCTGAGAATCCTGCAGGCATTTAATGAGAGCAGCATTTCTCCAAGCCTTACTCTAAGGAGTAAATGAGAAAGGGAATTATCCCAAATATCATGGTCAAATGCCATAAACATAAAGGGTCCAATTCTTGGGTCAAAAATTATTCCCTTTGCACCACCCTGTTGATGCAAATATGCAGTAACCATGGCCCAACAAGCCAGGTGAGTGTTCCTTGGAATGGGAAATCCCAAATGGTATGGAATCAATATAGCCAGCTCTGTGTGACTCTCCTGGCCCCTGGATAAAAGAGTGTGGCTAGGGAAAAGAGAGTGTAGCTGGAGCTCTTGAGCAAACCCCAGTTGCTACAATGTGGAGCCATTGGCAGATGGATGTAACTTAAAGCCACACTGGGGCTGTTCTAAGTTGTGCAGAGAGTCAAACTATATCCTGACTAGCCCAGGATCAGGATGACATATAGTTGGCATACTAATCATTAGACACCTCCCACCTCAAAACTGTTTGGGTTGTATACAAACACAGCTCATCCAGATCCAAGAACTGGGCCCAAAATTTTATCTCTATTTGGACACATTTTTGTCTTTTGTTTGGGGCATTATCCTTCATCTGCACACTACATAGAGTTCAGGATTTTTTAAATGGTGGGAAGACATTTAGGTTAAGAGTAATGAATAAATAATAATAATACTTAGCATTTACATAGAATGTTATTTTCAAAGAACTATACTAATGTCAACTGATGAATACTCCTATACTATAAAAACATAAAAATGGCCATCTTGGGTTAAATCATCCTGTCTTCCAATAGTGGCCAATGCGAGGTGCTTCAGAGGGAATGAATAGAACAGGTAATCGTCAAGTGATCCATCCTGTTGGCCATTCTCAGCCTCTGGCAAACAGCAATCCCTGCTTATCCTGACTAATAGCCACAGATGGACCTATTCTCCATGAGCATATTCTAGTTCTTTTTTGATCCCAGTTATAGTTTTCATATTCACAACATCCCCTGCCAACAAATTTCACAGGGTGACTATGTGTTGTGTGAAGAAGTACTGACTTTTGTTTGTTTTAAACCTGCTACCTATTAACTTCATTGGGTGACCCCTAGTTCTTGTGTTATGTGAAGGAGAAAATAACATTTCCTTATTTACTTTCTCCACACCAGTCAAGATTTTATAGATCTCTGTCATATCCCCTCTAAGTCATCTCTTTTCCAAGCTGAAAAGTCTTTTTAATGTCTCCTCATACGGAAGCTGTTCCATATCCTTCATCATTTTTGTTGCTCTTCTCTGTACATTTTCTGCCTTATTATCTATCCCTTTCCTAATGATTCTGAACATTTTGTTAACTTTTTTGACTGCCGTTGCACATTGAGTGGATGTTTTCAGAGAACTATCCACAATGACACCAAGATCTCTTTCTTGAGTGCTAATTTAGACCCCCATCATTTTGTGTAAATTGTTGGGATTTTGTTTTCCTGTGTGCGTCACTGTGCATTTATCAACATTGAATTTTATTTGCCATTTTATTGGCCAGTCATCCAATTTAGTGAGATCCCTTTGTAACTCTTTGCTGTCTCTTTGGACTTCACTATCTTGAGTAATTTTGTATGGACTGCAAATTTTGGCAACTTGCTGTTTACCCCTTTTTCCAAATCATTTATGAATATGTTGAACAGCAGTAGTATCAGTACAGATTCCTGGAGACACCATTATTTACATCTCTCCCAGAGTTGCCAACCTTGCATTTTAGTTTTTATTGATATGAAGATCTGAAGTTGATTTTTTTACTGACATGGTAAACTTTTTACTGATATCACTAAAAATACCATAAACAATACAATAATGGCACAAAAGTGTGTACTCGCTCGTGATATTCTCTATATAAGAATTTGGAATTATTCAATTGTTTTAGCTGCAGTTAATTGATCAGTTGGGTTCTTTGGGCATGAGCAATAATAGAAAACAGGAAACTGATAAATCATGATCAGTGTAGTTTTTTTATACAATAACTGATTCTGAATTATGACAATCAAAATACAATATGTTTTATTTCTGTCCAATTTTACAAACATATTAATTTACATATGGATTTACTGACAGTGTTAAAATATTCCTTTTTTTTTACTGACTGTCCATACATTTACAGACGGTTGGCAACCCTGCTCTCTCCATTTTGAAAACTGACTATTTATGCCTACCCTTTGTTTCCTGTCTTTTAACCAGTTATTGATCCATGAGAGGACCTTACTTCTTATCCCATGACTGCTTACATTTCTTAAGACCCTTTGGTGAGGGACTTTGTCAAAGGCTTTCTGAAAGTCTAAATTCACTATATCCACTGGATCACTCTTGTCTACATGTTTGTTGACCTCCTCAAAGATTTCTAAAAGATTGGTGAGGCATGATTTCCCTTTACAAAAAACCATGTTGACTGTTCCTAGACAAATCATGTTCATGTCTGTGTCTCATAATTCTGTTCTTTACTATAGTTTCAACCAATCTGCTTGGAACTGAAGTGAGGTTTACAGGCCTGTAACTGCTGGGATCGCCTCTGGAACCTTTTTTTAAAATTGGCATTATATGACACATTCTTCAGTCATCCGGTACAGAAGCTGATTTAAATGATAGGTTACATACCAAAGTTAGTAGTTCTGCAATTTCACATTTGAGTTCCTTCAGAACTCTTGGGTGAATACCATCTGGTCCTGATGACTTATTACTGTTTAATTTCTCTATTTGAGTCATAACCTCCTCTAATGCCACCTCATTCTGGGACAGCTCATAGAATCATAGAAGATTAGGTTTGGAAGGAACCTCAGGAGGTCATCTAGTCCTGCCCCCTGCTCAAAGCAGGACTAACCTCAACTAAATCATCCCAGCCAAGGCATTATCATGCTGGACCTTAAAAACCTCTAAGGATGGAGATTCCATCACCTACCTTGGTAACCCATTCTAGTCCTTTACTACCTGCCTAGTGAAAAGGTTTTCCCTAATATCCAAACTAGATCTCCCCCACTGCAACTTGAGACCATTGCTCCATGTTCTGTCACCTGCTACCACTGAGAGCAGCTTATCTCCATCCTCTCTGGAACCCCCTTTCACGTAGTTGAAGGCTGCTATCAAATCCCCCCTCATTCTTCTCTTCTGCAGATTAAATAAACCCAATTCCGTCAGCCTCTCCTCATATGTTATGTGCCCCAACCCCCTAACCATTTTCATTGCCCTCTGCTGGACTGTCCAATTTGTCCACATCCTTCCTGCAGTGGGAGCCCAAAACAGGACACAATACTCCAAATGTGGCCTCACCAATGCCAAATAGAGGGGAATAATCACTTCCCTCGCTCTGCTGGCAAGGCTCCTACTAATTCAGCCCAATATGCCATTAGCCTTTTTGGCAACAAGGGCACACTCTTGACTCATATCCAGCTTCTTGTCCACTGTAATCCCCAGATCTTTTTCTGCAGAAGTGCTGCTTAGCCAGTTGGTCCCCAGTCTGTAGCAGTGCTTCCATCCTAAGCGCAGGACTCTGCACTTGTCCTTGTTGAAACTCATCAGATTTCTTTTGAATCCTCCAATCCTCCAGTTTTTCTAGGTCATTCTGTATCCTATAACTATTTTCCAGCATATCTACCACTCCCCCCATTTACTGTCACAAACCTGCTGAGAGTGCAATCCACTCCACCCTCCAGATCATTTATGAAGATGTTGAACAAAAGCAGCCCACGGACTGACCCCTAGGGCTGCCAGATAAACATCAAGCCATTGATCACTACCCATGGAGCCTGACGATATATCCAGCTTTCTAGCCACCTTTTAATCCATTCATCTAACCCATAATTCTTTAACTTTCTGGCAATAATATTGTGTGAGACTGTATCAAAAGCTTTGCTAAAGTCAAGGTATATCACATCCACTGATTTCCCCACATCCACAGAGCCAGTCATCTCATCGTAGAAAGCAATCAGGTTGGTTAGGCATGACTTACCCTTGATGAATCTATGCTGATTGTTACTGATTATCTTCCTCTCCTCCAAGTGCTTCAAAATGCATTTCTTGAGGATCTGCTCCATGATTTCTCCAGGGACTGAGGTGAGGCTAACTGGTCTGTAGCTTCCTGGATCCTCCTTCCCTTTTTTAAAGATGGACACTATATTTGTCTTTTTCCAATCGTCTGGGACTTCCCCCAGTCACCACAAGTTTTCAGAGATAATGGCCAATGGCTTTGCAATCACATCAGCTAACTCCCCTGTCACCTTTGTAAGCATTGCATCTGGCTCCATGCACTTGTGCATTTCCAGATTTTCTAAATAGTCCTGAACCGGTTATTTCAGCATTGAGGGCTGCTCACCTCCTCCCCATATTGTGCTGCCCAGTGCAGTAGTCTGGGAGCTGACCTTGTCTGTGAAGACAGAGGCAAAAAAAAAAATTGAGTACTTCAGCTTTTTCCACATCATCTGTCACTAGGTTGCCTCCACCATTCAGTAAGGGACCCACACTTTTCCTGACCACCTTCTTGTTGGTAACATACCTATAGAAACCCTTCCTGTTACCCTTCATGTCCCTTGCTAGCTGTAACTCCAGTTGTGCTTTGGCCTGCTGATTTCACCCCTGCATGCTCAAGCAATATTTTTATACTCCTTCCTAATCATCTGTCTAAGCTATCACTTCTTGTAAGCTTCCTTTTGTGTTTAAGATCACCGAAGATTTCTCTGTTAAGTCAAGCTGGTCGCTGCCATATTTGCTAGTCTTTCTGCACATCGGAATGGTTAATTCCTCAGATTTGTCACCTAAAAAGAATGGCTCAGGTGTGGCAATGTCCCTCATATCCTGTGCAGTGAAGACCAATACAAAGAATTCATTTAGTTTCTCCACAATGGGCTTGTCTTCCTTTAGCACCTTGATCTTCCAGTGGCCCCACTCCACCTGATTGTTTAGTAGGCTTCCTTTTTCTGATGTACTTAAAAATAATTGCTGTTATTTTTTGAGTCTTTGGCTAGTTGTTCTTCAAATTCTTTTTTGGGCTTTCTAATTATACTTTTACAGTTTGCCAGAGTTTATGCTCCTTTCTATTTTCCTCGGTAGGATTTAACTTGCAATTTTTAAAGGATGTCTTTTTGCTGCTAGCCACTTCTTTTACTTTGTTGCTTAGCCCATGGCACTTTTTTGGTCATAGAATATTAGAGTTGGAAGGGACCTCAGGAGGTCATCTAGTCCAACCCCGTGCTCAAAGCAGGACTATCCTCAGCTAAATCATCCCGGCGAGGGTTTTGTCAAGACTCAGCTTAAAATCCTCTAAAGATAGAGATGCCACCACCTCCCTAGGTAACCAATTCCAATGCTTCGCCACTCTCCTAGTGAAAATCTTTTTCCCAATGTCCAACCTAGATCTCCCCCACTGAAACTTAAGACTGTTGCTCCTTGTTCTGTCATCTGCCACCACTGAAAACGGCCTAGCTCCATCCTCCCTGGAACCCCCTTTCAGGTAGTTCAAGGCTGCTATCAAATCCCCCCTCATTCTTCTCTTCTGAAGACTAAACAGACCTAGTTCTTTCAGCCTCTTCTCATAAGTCTTGTGCTCCAGCCCCCTAATCATTTTTGTTGCCCTCTGCTGGACTCTCTCCAACTTATCCACATCCTTTTTGTAGTGGGGGGCCAAAACTGGACACAGTACTCCAAATGCAGCCTCACCAATGCTGAATAGAGGGGAATAATCACTTCCCATGATCTACTGGCAATGCTCTTACTAATGCAGCCCAATATGCCATTAGCCTTCTTGGCAACCAGGGCACGCTGCTGACTCATATCCAGCTTCTTATCCACTATAACCCCCAGATCCTTTTCTGGTCCTCTTACTATGTTTTTTAATTTGGGGTATACATTTAATTTGAGCCTCTATTATGGTGTTTTTTTAAACTTTCCATGCAGTTTGCAGGCATTTCACTTTGGGGACTGTGGCTTTTAATTTCCATTTATCTAGCTTCCTCCTTTTTGTGTAGTTCCCCATTCTGAAGTTAAATGCTAGTGTGGTGTGCTAAATTTTAAAATTAATTATTACTCAAGTGGTTCAACTATATCCACCTCTTGGACCAGATCTTGTGCTCCATTTAGGATTAAATCAAGAATTGCCTCTCTTCTTCTGGGTTCCAGGAATGGCTGCTCCAAGAAGCAGTCATTTATGGTATCAAGAAACTTTATTTCTGCATCCCAAAGGTGATATGTACCCAGTCAATATGGGGGTAGTTAAAATCCCCTATTATTATAGTGTTTTTTATTTTTATAACCTCTCTAATCTGCCTGAGCTTTAAATGACAGTCACCATCACCACCCCAGTCAGGTAGTCAGTAGTTTATCCCTACTGCTGTAGCTCCTTAAAATAGGGATATATTGTGATCTCCACTTTATAAATGTGGAAATGAAGCTACAGTGGAGAAAATCACCACTGACATAAGAAAGTACCATTCCTCAAAGTCAATGTGTTCCATCCACTTTTGCTTGTGACAGATTTGACCTAGAAAGGTTAATAACCTGGTTTTCAGAGGTGCTGATCACAGCTCCCATAGAATCAAAGGGAGTTGTGCAGGCTTAAATCTGACAAGTAATAACTGACACAGAATTAGTAGCAAAACCAGGAGTGGAAAACAGAAGTTCCTGCCTCCCATCTACGTGCTAGACCAATAGACAACACTACCTCAGATGAACAGAAGAGGCTGTGAAAGATAAGAATAGGGGAGTATGAAATGAACCAAAGGTCTGTAGCAACAGCCTGGAGATACTAATATAATTTCTTCTCAGTAACTCCTAAATGCGGTGAGGGTTGTCAGTGTATTTCGAGCTCATAATGCATTTAAATCCACATACAGTTCTTTTAGTAATTTGGTATTGAAAAGATTTTGGTTGATTTTTGGATCCAACATCTTTCTTTTCATTCATGTTGTACTGCATTTCAAGTTGCAACCATTATGTGATATCAGCAATCAAAATAGCTGACAGATTAAAACAATTATTATAGTTAAATTCATTATAAAAGATGTTTTCTTGCTCTGAATTAAACAAGTTGTTTTGAAAAGAAAACTGGAAAAAATATTCAATAATTTGCAGTCATAAGACACCTCCTACATAGGTTATTAGCATAAGTGACTGGAGTTTAAAATTTGTAGCACAGACATCCACCACTTGAGTTGCAAGAGCTGCTTTCTGTTGACCAGTCATTAGAAAAGAGGTCCCCAAACTGTGGGGTGCACCCCCCTGGGAGGGCATGGAGGAACTTGGGGGGGGCACGGTGGAGCCTGGGCCAGCTCCCACAGGGGCAGAGAGGAAATGCCACCCAGCACACTCTGCTCCCATTTCTGGTCCAGTCCCGCTCCCCAGCTGCTGCCTCAGCCTTGGCTCCCGTCTGCAACCTCTGGCCCCATTCCTGGCCACATCCTGCACCTGGGCCCCATGCCTCATTCCTGGCTGGCCACAGCCCAGGCCCTATTCCTGGCCCTGGGTCCTGGCTTCCAGCCCCATTCACTGCCCTGGATTCTGGCTGATGGCCCTGGGCCCCAGTTCATGGCCCCATTCCTGGCCCTGGCCCCTTCGCTGCAGCTTCAGTCCCCAAACCAGCCCCAGCTCAGGCCCTAGCTCCCAGCCTTGCTCAGGGCCCTCAGCCCTGGCTTTAGCCCCAGGCCCAGCTCCCAGTTGTGGCTCTTGGGGGCACGGACCAGGTAAGGGGGAGGGCAAGAGCCCAAAAGTTTGGGGACCACTGCATTAGAAGGAGACTTGAGATACATGCTGCCAGGGTGTTACACACTATTTGCAACAGAACAGTAGAATACTGGAGATCAGGAATCCTGTGTTCTACCTCTGGCTTTAGGAGGGGAGTATTGTCAAGTGGTCACAGCAGCAGATGGTGATAGGATAACCAACATATAAAAATGTGGGGCAGTTGTTCTGATAGGCCGTGTGACTGAGTGGATGAGACTTCGATTTGCCATAATGCACAGAAATACAAATGGCAGTCATTAGCGATAAGTCCAGAGTATGTGATCTCCTTACTTCCAGCTCAGTACCCTTTCCCCTAGACTATATGGTGTTTTCATGAGGCACACACAGGCGCTTGCAGAATGTCGCTTGATGTGTTGGTGCAGTAGAACAGGCAGCTGGACAAAATGGGCTGGGAAAATGAATTTAATTTCCATTAAAAATATTGGAGGGGAGGAATTGTCCCAAATCAGAATGAAAAGCCAAAGTCTCAAAAATTTTGCAGAAGTGAAATTCTCAATATTTCATTTCAGAAACAACAAAACTTCCCTATGGTGGAAATGTTTTGGTGTTTCCAAAATGAAATATGCTCCTTGGGCTTCCAACATGGAATCCTAGGCTACTAAGAGCCAGGGAGCTTGAGATGCTGAAGAGCCTGGAGCCTAGGAGCCAGGTAAGCCCCAGCTCACAGCATCCCACCAGAAACTAGGGAGACAGGCAAGTAAGTTGGCATGAAACTATGCAGGTTTCCACATGTAGCCTCCCTAGTGTCCTTCAAAATATTTGTTGAAATTGACAAGTTCCTGTGGAACATTTCTCTTCTGATGAATTGGCATTTTCTGATGAAAAAAAGTTAAACTGGAAAATTTCCGAACAATTGTACAGCTATAGTCCATTGTAAAATACAGTGGTCCACAAAATTGTGTACACTTGAGAGCTCTGCTAATAACTAAGAGGTTTAGAACAGAAGATAATAATAAAAAGACCATTTACACTGACAGTATGGTTTCATCATAATAAAGAGGAATCCAGTTAATGGTTGTCATTTTCTCTTTGGGTCTATGAAAGTCCAAATGAATCACTGTACCCCCCAAACATCTTGATATGTAAATAACTATGGGTAATAGGCAGTTATCTAAGCCATATGATGTTATGTAACTGAAGTACTATTAGGCTTGGCTTTCTCTTTAAGTAATGATGATTGTAATAATGTATTTCAATATACAGCAAAATCTACTTCAGTAAAATCCTGGTCTACCATGATCCCTTCCTTTTGAATAAAGGTCAGTTGCATACTCTGATTAAATAAGCCCACTCTGACAAATTACTGATCAAAAAGTTCTAATGGTAAAACTTTATTTACATTACTTGTTGGACTAGGACATTTCAGTGACCTACAAGAGGTCAGAATTCTGAAATGGAGTCCCATCCCACTTATCAGCAGTCTGGAAAGGACATTGATGTTATAGAGGTAACACTTTGGCCTCCAGAATTGAGAGTGTTCTGCTTTATTCTTACAGCATGCGTTGCTGGTCAGTCTGAGCATATGTGCACTCCTTCTTTAAATCTGTACCTGGAAACAAGACAAGAGAGATTGGGGAAGGTCTGGGCAGAAGCTGTACCGTGAAATGGGGAGAGGAGCTTTAAGGATATTCTTTTTCTTATTCTGATAAAGTTCTTTGGTAGAAAAATACAACTCTTTCTATGATTCTTTTCCAATATCATATTGACAGTACATTTGTGAAATAGACAATCTTGTGGAGGCAGCTCACCCTACTTGCTCATTTGCTGTCTTACCCCTAGAAGGAAAAGGGGCTCACATAATGAAATAGGACAACAATGACAAAAAAAGTGTTAAAAAAGCAGAATCTCTTCTGGGAAAAGAAGAAATCTCCTTCCAGTCTCTGACTTCTCTTCACTACTCCAGCCTATTGCAGTTCCCCAGCGTCCTGGAAGGAGTCAGCAGTTCCCAACCTTCTCAAATGTGTGGACCCCTTTTCAACCTCCAAACATTTTGCAGACCAACACATGCCACTAATTTTATTTGAAATTGTACATTTCCTTAGTGAAGGATGTTGTTATTTTTCTTTTCCACAAACCCCCTATAGTAGCCTCGCAGACCACCAGGGGTCCACAGACCACAGGTTGGGAACCATTATAGAACACGTTTGTTGGATAAATGCAAGTGAAGATACAAGTGCAGCAAAAATCAAATTTGCAAAACAGATTAATCTTTACTAGTGGAAAAATTCAAGAGTCTTCCATGAGGGAACTATTCGTATTTTTATAAGGAGACTGTGGGTGGGTGTTAGGTCACATGATATATTTAAGGCACAATAGATCACATGAAAGCCTATAAAGACTTTCCTTTTTACATTCCCATTTCTTTCCATTTCCCTTCTACAGTCATTATTTTTATTGTTCAGCATGTTGCCTTGTTTCATGTGATACTGTGAAGTAATGAGAAAATGTTGGGCATTTTCCTCTTACAGGTTCGGTGTATGAAAAAATGACCCTGTGCTGATGACCAGTGTGTTTGTGGTGATAGTTCCAAATCGGAGGCATAAAGCAATAGCTACGGTAGATCGAACACATCTACTGTCAGTCTGTATTTATATTTATAGCCCTAGTTTCTAAATGTTATTCCCCACTTAAGTTGTACTATTGATCTCAATCTTTAACCTTGTGGATTTCACAATGGCAATAATGACACCTAAAACACATAGTGCCTGATGTGGCAGCAGTGGTCAGTTTTTATCACTGACTCCAATGGGAGCTGATCAAGCCCACAAACAGCTCCAGATTTAGACATGGCAGTAATATTCTGAAGAATGCAATCTTGTTATAGTTTAATTACACTATGGTCAAAAGACCAATGTCTGACTTTTTCCTTTTTTTTTAATAGGTGCCCCATCCAAAAGTCAGAGATGATCAATTGTACATTTATCATTAAAGTTTAGAAGCAAATCCTTATTGGTCATAAATTTACATAAATCTTTATGAACCACACTCAGTGACACTGTAGCTTGCAAAAACTCAGCAATTGTAAATATAATCTTTTACAGGACTTCCTTGGAAAAAAATTTACTCCGCCTGTTCCCCTTCATGCCCCTTTTAATTTCCCCTCAGAGTGACACCAACTGCACTGCTTTTTTATATATCATCTCCATTATCCTTTACATCAGAAAAGGCTAGCAGTTTTTAGAAAACTCTTAACACTATGAGCTGTGCTGTACTGAGCTGATTTGAAACCCTATTCTGTATCCTACAGGTTATTAGGGTTAGCAGAAATAATGTGCATTTATTTACTGAAGGCACTTTATAAATCAATATCTTGTTTTTGAACTCAGGTCAATAGGAGTAACAGAGAAACACAGCCAACAACTACAGCAACCCTAAAACAGCACTTTTAATGTATTGATTTTTAGAGGAGCATCTTTTTCTGGCATTATTCACACAATCTCGATAAGCAGTTCAATGCAATCAAAAATTGTAAAGAATTATATAATGCAAAATACAATGTGTAAGTTACACAAATAAAATAAAGTCAGGAAATGCAATAGTTAAGGTTCTCACGGGTAAAACGCACACACCCATCCCCTGTCCCATGTCCTCACTGACCATAAGCACACACAACCCTTATAAATACATATAATGATAGTAATAAGAACACTAAATTACATTAATAATAATAAATTACTCTTACCTGAGTAAGAAGCTAAGCCTTCCCTGTTGCAGCCGCCACCACACACCTCCCGCACCCCCCATGTGGCCCTGCCTCTTCATATGCCTCATGGACAGAGTGTAATGGAAGCGACAGGTGCTGGTGGGCTAGCCGATGTAGCTCCAGGCCCCCACCAGTGTGGGACTGCTCTGCTCTGGCCAGGTGCCCGCTCGTGGCAGGTATGGAGTCAGGGCTGCTGCACCTGGCTATCAGGAAGCTCAGGCTGCTGCCCCCAGCTGGCATGAGGTTCTGGGGCCTAAATGACCTCAATATTACTGAAGCCTCAGACCCCCTGTAATCTTTGGTGTGTCCCCCAAAGGGGTCATGCACCCCAGGTTGGGAGCCATTGGTTTAGATGATACGCAGCTGCCACCCCTTTTTACAGGGGTCAAGTGGCGTTATTGTCCTCCTTCTGGGTGTCATTTTCTCTTATGCTACAAATATTTTTCTCTTCCTTCTACTTGGCAAGGTGCACAGCTTCCTGAACAGTTTCATGAAAATCATTGTAAGTGAATAGCTTTTCAAGTGCACCCAGAATTAGATCCATTCTGTGAGCTAGACATGTGATATACATGCAATTTTGAAAAAAAGATCATTCAGCCCCTCGTCTGGCTACATGTGGTGGTGGCACTCTAACCCCCTCAGTTTCTTCTTATGGCCCATGGGTGGAGTCAGAGTTGTGTGTGGGGTTCTGAACCTCACAATTCTTCAGATTCTTGGATTTTGTTGTTCTGGTTGTATGTAGTTAGTTAGCACCCTTAATATTCATGTTAGATTGCTTATTTAAGAGTTTTTCCCTGGTTCAAACATTGTCCGTTGTATGGGGAAGCTATCCCCCAATAATGATCCTCACACAAAATGTTTGCTCTGCTTAGGCAAGGCTCATGTAAAAGAGTGGGGTTTGATTTGTAAAAATCATTCACAAAATGGATTCAGGTGACTAGAGACCTTCACCTGAAGCAGCACCTGCTCGAGCAGGCCTGCTTCAGTACAAACACCTACATCGGATCAGAGGTCGTCCTCAACCTTGGTGAGTGTTGCCAACTCACTCTCTGCAGTTGTCGTTTCTCTAAAGAAATGCAGAAACCCCTCTCCTTTGATTGTGCTGAAGAAAAGGTCTCATAAGACCAATTGTGACCACTCTAGGCCTCATGGAGACCTCTTCTTCTTCCTCCAGGGAGAGTATGGCTGCTGCCAGTATTCGGGATGGAGCAGGTCCTTTCAGCTGCTGCCCAGTATTGCATGGGGATGCCAAAGGCCCCATACCGTTGACTGATTTTGGCCTTGGGGCATCCATTGACTCAGGTGCCGATGAGGGTGATGTTGGCACCAATTGTATCTGCATTTGTGGCATATCAGACAGTGGTGGACCTCCTCTGCCTTTCTATCTCAAGCTCTCCTTAGGTCCAAGACTTCACAAAGGCTTTGGCATCCACAGTCTTGCCGCCTGGATGGGCCACTGAACCTTCAGGTCTGTCGGCACTGCATCCCAATGTTCCCTTGCTGCAGACTATGAAAGTGAGTCCAATGCTGGGCTTAGCACAAGGGACCTCCTCAGCACTGGAAAACTGCTCCGCATCATTGTACTCCATGCCACTGATGTTACCATGGTGGCCCTCCTCTCTCTGCCCTCCTCTTCAGCACTGTTGGTGGCTTCAGTAACACCGCTGACTTCGGTGCTAGCACTGCTCCTGGGACTGGATACAATTGAGGGTTACTCTGTGCCAGCTGCACTGTTTCCACAGTTCCTTCCTTGTTTTGGACAACAGTGAGGTGGATCAGTTGCTCGCACCCTCAGGCCTGGCTTGACCTTTTTCCCCGGAATCCCAAGTCTCTTGAGCATACAGATTGAGATCGCCCTCCCATTCTCCATCGCATGGAGCAGCATGGGTATTAAAATTGGCACTCTTCCTGCCATCAGGACAGGGGCCCCTGGCCTGATGCATACTGGCCACCAATGCCTTATTCTTGTACCAAGTGGCCCCTCTGGGACTTAAGGGACTCTCCTTGATTGCAGAGGTCATTCTTGTATCTCGCTCTAAGGTGAGGTCACCAGACACTCTGCTGACTGGGGCTGTCAACCCACCACATGTTCAGGCACCAGTTGTCCTCTCCCTAGTGGAGCCTCCAGAATTGTCCCATTCATGTCCACTTGTTCAGGAGCAGAACCTGTCATTGGCACAGTTAACTGCTTCTTCATCATCCCTTGATGATTCAGCCGTTCATTTGCTCTTCCTCCCCTTCAGTATTTCAGGACTTCAGGGACTACCAGGATCTTTTTTGACCATGGCTGCTTCCTTGAGCATCCAAGCATAGTTCCCGCATGAAAATACCCATAAATTGTTCGACACCCTGCAGCCATCTGTGCCCAGAAGAGTGGCCTTCCCCATCAATGATGCAGTTTTGGGGTTTGCAGAGGTTCTCTGGAACATGCTGGCTTTGGTGCTGCCAATAGCAAAGTGTTTGGAGAAATGCTACTTTGTCCCAATGCAGGAATTTGAGGGGTTTTATTGGTTCCTAATTCACTGGTTGTAACTGCAATGAATGACAGAGCACAACAGGGCAGATTTTTAAGTCCACGCCTCAGCACGAGACTCTAAAAGGAGGAATTTTACTGAGCAGAAAGATCTATACCTCCTCTTCACTACAAATGTAGATTGCAAACTGGCAGGCACTGTTGTCCAAGTAAGATTTTGTGAATTGGGTGACTGTCTAAATTTACAGACCAGAACCTCACAGGAACAATTTGAGGCATTTACTGTTGAAGGCTGCTTGGTGGCCAGAACATCACTGCAGTCCATGCTAGACATGGCAGATGCTTTCACCAGAGTGATGGCCTCCGCGGTGACCATGGGAAGGGCATCCTGCAAAGTTCAGGCATTGTTCCAGATGTGCAGCAGGCTATAGAGGACTTGCCCTTTGATAGTCATGTCCTCTTTTAGAATAAACTTTGCACTCCTTCAAGGATTCTAGGGATTCAATTATGCCCCTGCAAGAGCGTGAGCCCATTCTACAAGAGCACAAGCTACATGAGTATCATTTTCAGGTGAAGTCTCAATATTGGACATTTGCAGGGTTGCCACATGGTCATTGATTCATGTATTCACAAGTCATTATACTGTTACTGCTGTATCCAGAGCAGTTGCAAACTTTGGGAAGGCAGTCCAGCAGTCCTTGTTTAAATAGACTCTGAGCCTCACTTCCTGTGGGTACTGCTTGTGAGTCACCTGCGTGGAATACATGGCTGCTTCTACTTGACAAAGAAATGGTTACTTACTGTAACTGTAGTTCTTCAAAATGTGATGCAGACATGTATTCCAAGACCCACCCTCCATCCCCCTCTGTCTTGGAGTCTAGTCTCTGGGTGTTCAGTGTAAAGGAATTGAGGGGGGGGTTGAGGTGGCACCGCCTCATATAACCAGAGGAGGCGCTATGGCCATGGGGTACAAGCACCGCCTGCTTACAAGTATATCTAGACAAAGCTCCAGCTCTGCTGAGCTAGGTTAACACATACCGAAGTGGAATAGATGTCTGCATCCTATCTCAAAGAACTACACTTACAGTAATCATTTCTTTTCCCCTCTGCTTGGAGCATGGTGCATCATGGAGGATGTAGTCCAGCTGTGGAGCCAACCCAATTGAGAAGAATGGAGGCAACAGGCACTGAGATTATAGCTCTCACAGAGGCCCGGTACTTACCTTTGGGATTCGGCAGCAGTCGATGGGAGATACGCAAGTGACGTAAATCACTTGCGTATCTCCTGTCAACTTTGTGGCGTCTCCTCTGCGCAGCATCGAAGGGAACAGCGCTCCCTTTGACACACTGCTACACCACTTACTGAGGTGGTTTTCCTGCGTCGCTTCCTGGATCGACTGAGCACGTCTATACAGACCGCTCAGTTGATCCAGAGCAATTGACGTGACAGCGGCGAATTTGCCGCCGTCAGTGTAGACCCAGCCAGACACAGTTCAATGTAAAACAAGCCAACTGAACCATGTCTGTTTTTGGTTTGACAACCCACATTTCAATTTGGGAATGTCAAAATGTTTCTCCTCACATTAAAATGTCAAAATGTCAAACATTTCAATATACTTAAATAAAAAATTTTGTGATCTTTGTTTTCTGTGAAAATTTTCACTATTTTGGTTTTCATTGATTGTAGGTGGAAATACTAATGTCAAAACTTCAGAATTTCCCATGGAAGAGAAATTCCAACTTTTAACCATCTTGGAGGGACTGCCAAGAGACTATCCTGGGGCAAGCACAACACAGAAAGGGCAGACGTTTCCCTCTATCTGTATAGCATTAATCTGGTGAAATGAGCCTGAACAGCCATGTACAGGCCAGTTTTAGCACAGCTGCAGGAAGATTTTGCTTCACTACAGATCGCTCCATTGTGATTTTTCAGTAGTTCCTTCAAAAAGAGAAATGTACAAAGATTTGTACTGTTCAAAGTACAAATACAATGAAAAATGAAAATATATTTGAGATAGTTTATGAAATTTACAAACCTGAAAACAAAAATTCCAACCTTTTTCCTGGATAAAATTCTTCTGACCAGAAGGAAATAATCTGAATAAATACTGTCTTCATACTATCTTCACAAATCTTCATACTAGACATAGATTTAATTTTTGTTTATGAAAACAAATGATGAACTTTAATATTAATGTTTTTCATAGGCATATTCATTTCACCTATGGATACTATTGTTTTGATACTGCCCCAGATTCATCTCATGCACACTTCAGCCCATTTTGTCTGCATCATAACTGGATCTCTTCCTTACATTCTATATTGGGTTTAATGCAGGAATTACTGGATGAAATTCTATGGTCTGAGTTGTTCAAGAGATCAGACTAGATGGTAATAATGGGCCCCCTCTGGACTTAAAATCTATTAAATTAATTTGTAAATTCAGTCAATTCACTGAATTTGTGCAGTGTATCATCCATCTCAAACAAAACTATGAATGATGTCCTCACTCATTTGTCTGGACTTGAGATGGCTAAACACATTCATGCTAAACTTAGAGTTCAGGATAATAACAATGGCCCCTATAAACCACTCTCTAGATCCAAATAATTTGTTCGTAGCTCTCGAGCTCTAAGATTCCTATTTTCACATAACAATCCATCCATCTCCCAGGAAATAGCTGAGATTCCAAATAGAGGATTCCTATTATCAGTACAAAATTCTACCTTACAGTCTATCAGCAGCACCAACAGTCTTCACAAAATTCCTGGGGTGGTGGGGCTCATTTCAGAAAGCAAGAAATCCATGTATACCTATACCTCAATGACTGGTTCATTTGTGGGAAATCATCAGAACATGAGACAGTTTCCATTTATCAGATACTGCTCATCTTCACTTCCCTAGGTGTGAGTCAACAAAGAGAAACTAGTGTTAGTACGTACAGAGAAACAGAAATGATAAGGGAAATACTAGATTCCACAACAGCCAAGATTTATCTGCCTCAGAACAGACTCAACACTATACAGCAGATCTCACCAACCAACTGTAAGGTCATTCACAAACACCAGTAAGAGCCTGCCTCAGACTTCTGGGCACATGGTCTTCTGCACATACATAACACAGCATGCTGGACTTTACCTTTGTTGCAGGTAATGGTGCTTGACGTCTGTATAGCTGCACAGTAGGCATCATATAGACATGAAGGTGCCATAGTCATTAAACTGGGCGAAGTATCCTCTAAAGGTATGCAAGAAGGTATCCTTTTCTCCACCATTGCAATCCATGATGCTAGTGCTGCTGCACTCATGTGGCGGGTTCGCTTAGACCATCTCCAGACTCAAAACCTCTGAACATTTCAGGAAACCCACCTGCCCATATTAAGTGCTGAAATTGAAAGCTGTTTATAAGACATGCACCGCATTCCTTCTCATACAGATAGGATTGACTCTTCAGATTATGGCAGACACCACTACAGTTATGATTTAGATGAATAGGCAGAGAGGAGCAAATTCTCTCTCACACACTCACTCTCATACACACACCAATAACAGGAAGCTGTGCATCTTTGGAGCAGGTGCATTGCCACAGAATGACCCTGGTAGGTCTTCATGTACTAGGCTTGCAGAATGTCCTGGTAGACCACCTCTACAGGCAATTCACAAGGGACCACAATTGGCCAGCCTAAGATATCCTACACAACATATTCAAAAAGTGTGGTCACCCAATGATAGAGCTGTTACAACAAATGAGAACAAGAAGCATCACACATTTTTCTCCAGAGGAAGTCATAGCCCAGGTTCTCTGTCAGATGCCTTCCTAATCCCCTGGATCCAGGGTTAATATATGTCTACCCATTGATACCAAAAGTCCTACGGATATTCAGACAGGACTAAACAATGATATTCATGCTGGCTTGGTAAAAACCATTCTAGTTCTTGGAGCTGATGAATATTTCCATTCCTCCTCTATTGCAAATACCTCTTCTTTCAGACATCTTTGAAAAAGAGGGGCAGATCATAGAAGGTTAGGGTTGGAAGGGACCTCAGGAGGTCATCCAGTCCAATCCCCTGATCAAAGCAGGACCAATCCCAACTAAATCGTCCCAGTCAGGGCTTTGTCAAGCCACACCTTAAAAACCTCTAAGGATGGAGTTTCCACCACTTCCCAAGGTAACCCATTCCAGTGCTTCACCACCCTCCTAGTGAAAAAGCGTTTCCTAGTATCCAACCTAGAGCTCCCCTACTGCAACTTGAGACAATTGCTCCTTGTTCTGCCATCTACTACCACTGAGAACAGCCTAGTTTCATCCTCCCTAGAATCCCCTCTCTGGTAATTAAACTTGCTCCAACACCGATCATTGGGGCACTCTGCTTGTTACTGGCAGCCAATTAGACATCGAGCCTTTGATCACTATCCATTGAGCCCAATGATCTAGTCAGCTTTCTATCCACCTTGTAGTCCATTCAGCCAACCCAGACTTCTTCATCTTTCTGATAAGAATGCTGTGGGAGACTGTATCAAAAGCTTTGCTAAAGTCAAGGTATATCATGTCCACTGCTTTCCCCACATCTACAGGTTCAGTCATCTCATCATAGAAGGCAATCAGGTTGGTCAGACATGACTTGCCCTTGGTGAATCCATGCTGACTGTTCCTGATCACCTTCCTCTCTTCCAAGTGCCTCTAAAACGGATTATTTGTTCTGTGTTTTTTCTGGGAACCGAAGTGAGGCTGACTGGTCTGTTGTTCCCTGTAAACTCCTCCTTTCCTTTTTTTAAGATGGGCATTATATTTGTCTTTTTCCAATCATCCAGGACCTCCCCTAATTTCCACGAGTTTTCAAATATTATGGCTCTGCAATCATATCAGCCAACTCCCTCAGCACCCTTGGATGCATTGCATCCAGCCCCATTGACTTGTGCATGTCCAGTCTTTCTAAATATCCTGAACCTGTTCTTTCACTACTGAAGGCTGCTCACCTCCTCCCCATACTGTGCTGCTCAGTGCAGTACTCTGGAAGCTGATCTATGAAGACAGAGGCAAAAAAAGCATTGAGTAATTAAAGCTTTTTCCACCTCATTTGTCACTAGGTTGTCTCCTTCATTCTGTAAGGGGCCCACACTTTCCTTGACCACCTTCTTATTGCTAACATACCTGTAAAAACCTTTCTTGTTATCCTTCATGTCCCTTGCTAGCTGCAACTCCAGTTGTGATTTGGGCTTCCTGATTTCACTCCTGCATGCTTGTGCAGTATTTTTATACTCCTCCCTAGTCATCTGACCAATTTCTCCACTTCTTTTAAGCTTCCTTTTTGTATTTAAGCTCACCAAAGACTTCTTTGTTAAGCCAAGCTGGTTGTCTGCCATATTTGCTATTCTTTCTGCACATCAGGATGGTCTGTTCCTGCACCCTCAATAAGGCTTCTTTAAAATACAGCTAGCTCTCCTGGACTCCTTTCCCCCTCATATTAGTCTCCTAGAGGATCCTGCCCATCAGCTCCCTGAGGGAGTCAAAGTGTGCATTTCTGAAGTCTATGGTCCATATCCTGCTGTTCTCCTTTCTTCCTTTTGTCAGGATCCTAAACGTTACCATATCGTGGTCACTGCTGCCTGGGTTGCCACCCACTTCTACTTCCCCTACCAAATCAAATAGTCTCAGACTTCCATGTAAATCAAGTAATCCACCTGCTGATGTTCTTTCCTAGACCTCCCTCTAACCAAGGAGAAGTTGATTTGCATGCCATAGTTGTGCTTAGAGCACTGTTGTTCTATCTAGGCAGGAGTGGCCTTTCAGAAATTCCCCTAAGTTTTTTTTGGCTTCTGCAGATGGCATGAAGGGTGAGACTGTATCTACCCAGATATTATCTAATGGAATTTCCGGTTGCATCATGGGCTACGAATTAGTGGAATTAGACACTCCAGTAAGGGTGAGGGTTAATTCTACCAGAGCACAGGTAACTCCTCCAGTTTCCTTAAGAAGTGTACCAATTTCAGAAATCTTTAAGGTAGAACCATGGGATTGATACATATATTTACATAAGATTACTCCATGGTAGTGCCATCAAAATCTGATGTCCATTTTGGCAAAGCTGCCTTTCAGTGACAGCTCAAATAGACTCTGAGGGCCCACCTCATATGCTGAGGGTTATTGCTCATGAATGACCAAGAGTGGAAAAAATATGGAGAGGCAATCAAAGAAGAAATGGTTACTTACCTTACAGTAACTGTGGTTCTTGAGAGGTATTGTCAATATGTATTCCATAAACTGTCCTCTTCCTTACTAATATGGAGTCCTTTACTGTCTGGATTTATGTTGCTAAAAAAAATAAGTGATGGTTGGACTGTTCTGCCCTTTATGCCCTCGGGTGTCAGCTATGACTAGACCTAGGGCACAGATTTGGCCCCTATAGACACTGTTGGCCAGAAGAGTCTGAATTTGAGCACATTGGGCGCACGCGCTCTAAGAGTGGAAAAGTTATGGAGAACACATCTCAAAGAACCACGGCAAGTAATTGTTCTTAATAATGAATCTGTATTTTTCTTGCTTTTGTTTTCTTTAGTTGTATAACTTCTGCATTAAGAGCCTCACATGAGCCTTTGCCCATTGCCATTAACAGATACACCTGTTGGAGGAAAATGCTTCACTGAGTCCCAAACTGATGGATCCTTTGCTGAATGGAGAATAGTGTATAGTGTCCATACATTAGAAGTTATCCCAGGTGGCTTCAGAAGTACCAGGATAAAAATAGTGTTGGGACAACTGCTATAAAGGAAACATATGTTATGAATTCTTTGGCTGCTTGCCATGTTCGTTTGCTGTTACTTACACGCCACGGTAATACTGGAGTGTAATACAGCAATGACCATGAGATGGTCCAGTTCAGGATCCTGACAAAAGGAAGAAAGGAGAACAGCAGGATACCGACCATGGACTTCAGAAATGCAGACTTTGACTCCCTCAGGGAGCTGATGGGCAGGATCCCCTGGGAGACTAATATGAGAGGGAAAGGAATCCAAGAGGCTGGCTGTATTTTAAAGAAGCCTTATTGAGGGCACAGGAACAAACCATCCCGATGTGCAGAAAGAATGGCAAGTGTGGTAGGCGACCAGCTTGGCTTGACAAAGAAGTCTTTGGTGAGCTTAAACACAAAAAAGAAGCTTACAAGAAGTGGAAGCTTGGTCAGATGACTAGGGAGGATTATAAAAGTACTGCTTAAACATGCAGGAATGAAATCAGGAAGGCCAAAGCGCAATTGGTGTTGCAGCTAGCAAGGGATGTGAAGGGGAACAAGAAGGGTTTCTACAGGTATGTTAGCAACAAGAGGAAGATTAAGGAAAGTGTGGGCCCCTTACAGAATGGGGGAGGCAACCTAGTGACAGAGGATGTGGAGAAAGCTGAGGTACTCAATGCCTTTTTTGCCTCTGTCTTCACAGACAAGGTCTGCTCTCAGACTACTGCAGTAGGCGGCACAGAATGGGGAGGAGGTGAACATCCCGCAATGCTGAAGGAACAGGTCCAGGACTATTTAGAAAGATTGGACATACACAAGTCCATGGGGTCAGATGCAATGCACCTGAGGGTGCTGAGGGAGTTAGTTGATGTGATTTCAGAGCCATTGGCTATTATCTTTGAAAGCTCGTGGCAACAGGGGGAGGTCCCAGATGACTGGAAAAAGTCAAATATATTGCCCATCTTCAAGAAAGGGAAGAAAGAGGATCCAGGAAACTACAGGCTGGTCAGCCTCACCTGAATCCCTGAAAAAATCATGGAGCAGGTCCTCAAGGAATCCATTTTCAGGCACTTAAAAGAGAGGCAGGTGATCAGGAGCAGTTAACATGGATTCACCAAGGGAAAGTCGTGCCTGACCAACCTGATTGCTTTCTATGAAGAGGTGACTGGTTCTGTGGATGAAGGGAAAGTGGTGGACGTGATATACCTTGACTTTAGCAATGCTTTTGATACGGTCTCCCACAGTATTCTTATCAGCAAGTTAAAAAAGTTTAGGTTGGATGAATGGACTACAAAATGGTTAGAGAACTGGCTAGAGCAAAGGGCTCAATGAGTAATGATCAATGGCTCCATGTCTAGCTGGCAGCCGGTCACAAGTGGAGTGCCCGAGGGGTCAGTCCTGGGGCTGGTTTTGTTCAACATCTTCATTAATGATCTGGAATAGGGGTAGATTGTACCCTCAGCAAGTTTGCAGATGACACTAAGCTAGGGGGAGTGGTAAATACCCAGGAAGGGAGGGATAGGATACAGTAGGACCTAAAAAAATTGGAGGATTGGGCCAAAAGAAATCTGATGAGGTTCAACAAGGACAAGTGCAGAGTCCTGCACTTAGGACGGAAGAATCCCATGCACAGCTATAGACTGGGGACCGATGAGCTAGGCAGCAGTTCTGCAGAAAAGGATCTGGGGGTTACAGTGGATAAGAAGCTGGATATGAGTCAGCAGTGTGCCCTGGTTGCCAAGAAGGCTAATGGCTGCATTAGTAAGAGCATTGCCAGCAGATCGATGGAAGTGATTGTTTCCCTCTATTCAGCATTTGTGAGGCCGCATTTGGAATATTGTGTCCAGTTTTTGGCCCCCCACTACAAAAAGGATGTGGACAATTTGGAGAGAGTCCAACAGAGGGCAACAAAAATGATTAGGGGGCTGGAGCACAAGACTTATGAGGAGAGGCTGAAAGAACTAGGCCTGTTTAGTCTTCAGAAGAGAAGAATGAGGGGGAATTTGATAGCAGCCTTTAACTACCTGAAAGGGGGTTCCAGGGAGGATGGAGCTAGGCCGTTTTCGGTGGTGGCAGATGACAGAACAAGGAGCAACGGTCTCAAGTTTCAGTGGGGGAGGTCTAGGTTGGACATTAGGAAAAAATTTTTCACTATGAGAGAGGTGAAGCATTGGAATGGGTTACCTAGGGAGGTGGTGGCATCTCCGTCTTTAGAGGTTTTTAAGCTGAGGCTTGACAAAACCCTTGCCGGGATGATTTAGCTGAAGATAGTCCTGCTTTGGGCAGGGGGTTGGACTAGATGACTTCCTGAGGACCCTTCCAACTCTAATATTCTATGATTCTATGATTCTATGGAGTGAAAATCTGCTCAAATGTAACATGGCCACGTACAGTAAGCATCTTGATAATTCAGTGCATGACTCATCTATGGCTACTAACATTTCCTCTTGGACTATAAAGTTTGTCAGTTGGTCATCTTTTCTGAAAAGCAAATTGCCTACATTTGCTATCCCAAGTGAACTCCATGATCTCACCTTGAGGTGTTAAGACTTCCTAACAGCTATCAGAACTTGTGTAAATTACAGTGATGCAGACAACATGTTGAAAAATCAATAAGTAATGAAATAGTATTGTAGTGAAGTAGCCAAGAGAGCAATGGGTGGAAAAGTCCCAAGGATTCAGTTTCATTTTGTCAAAGTATAAAAGATGATGCTATAAAATTCTCCCCTCTGATCAGGTAAAATTGAAATACAAAAGAGGAGTAGAGAGGTTGTAGCATATGCATTTCTCTGGTTTCTGTGACTAATCTTCCATAGGAATGCAGTGGGCGCCACATAATCCTACCATGGCAGACTAACCAGTCATTTTGCTTTTCTTTAATGAAGTAATGGAAATGGTTGTCAGTCTTCATAAGCTCTGACTCAGACATCTCCTGGCTTCTTGCATCATTCCATGTCTGCTGTGAATGCCCAAGAATCTCCAAATCCATCTTTCCTAACATATTTAGATATATCAGGTTTGCAGGAGCAGAAGCAACAACAGGAGGATGTTTCTCCTTCTGCCATGGAGTTCAGTACCTCAGAACAATTTCTCTGTTAGAAAACCATCAAAAACTTTGAGGAGCATGACTTTTGTCCCCAGTGTTGATATGATAGGGCTATCTTTAAGTAGAGAATGTACAGTCCTAAAATATTGTATTATACATAAAGAAAATTGTTATAAAAGAAAACGTGAAGATAAACTGCAGAGCTGAAACAAGTTTCCAAAAGCTGATCAGTAGTTGGGTACTCTTTCATTTAAATCTGTAAATGGTGAAGTTTCTTTTGAATTAGTTCTTAACACTGAGGAAGTGTTTTATCTTGAACTTGCAGGGTTCATTAAAGTATGTTTTATTTAAACAGAATGAATGACTAAAATCCTAACAAACCTGTGTGTGTGTTTGTTCAGTCCGGGGTGTTTGGAGCAGGTATCCCTGGAGCGGAAGGGACTTTCCCTGCTGTGTTCCGGTGCATGCCTGTTCTTGGCCCGAGCTGCATGCAGAGCAGACTCCATCTTGGCCATGAGGGCACTAAAGTAATAATAGTAATACATTCTGGTTTGTCTTTGCTCACTTCCTTTCCTTGTTTTCAAGAATGTTAAAGTTATATTCTGGGTTGTCCAACCCATGTTCTGCAGGCCAGAATACAGCCCGCCAAAGGCTGCTGTCCAGGCGGCCTGGACAGAAGAGTACCCCTCCCCTGCAGCCCAGTGCTAGCCGGCCAGGCACAGCAACAGCCCCTCCTCTCCAGCTCTGCACCGGGTGGCCAGGCGCAGCAGCAGCCCTCCCACCCCCTAGCTGATCAAGCAGAGGAGCATCCCATTTCCACCACCCCTGAGCTGGCTGGGCACAGCAGCAGCCTCCTCCAGCCGGCTGAGTGGAGAAGTAGCCCTTCTCCTCCAGTGGCTCCAGTCCTCTGCTGGTCAGCTGGATGCAGCAGCAGTCCCCTCCACCTCCAAGCCAGCCAAGGGGAGGAGCAGCCCCTCCCCCCCCAGCCCCAGCTGGGTGCAGTAGCAGGCCTCCCTCCCATCCAGCAGAAGCAGAGGAGTAGCCCTTCCCCTCCAGCCTGGAAGAGGTCACAGAGTCTCATCACAAATTACTAAAAATTCTGCATATCACAACATCAAAAAACGCATTCCCCATGATTGAGGCACTGATGGAACCAGCCAACACCATATGGCAGATGCCAGCCAACATTCTCTCCCTTCCCCTTCCCCACCCCCCCCACTAACAAAATAGAAAATACTATATCCTGGCCAAGGGATGGAACTTCTATTCACTCATCCACCTGCAAATTCATTAGTTATAGACTTAGCAAATCAAAGGGGAAAACAAACAAGCTATAAGTCAACCCCACAGGACAAGGACTGGAAAAGGCTTGATCTGCTAGGAAGAAAAGTCTACTCATTTTCCACTCTACTGATGAGAGTATCAAACTATTCAGCCCTGCTTTCCAATTATGACCATACCATTTATGAGAAACTAGCACAATTCACGAATGAATTACCTGATAACAATTCAAATCTCTACTCACTGAAGGACAATTCATAGAGAGGGCTGTGCTACAGACCTTTTTGGATGTAGCAGATACAACAGCCAGGCATATAGCCAGGCCTCTTGGCTTCATGCAGCCGCTCTTCCAGAGATCTACAAACAAAAATAGAAGATCTCCCATTTGACAAGGCTCAGCTTTTTTCAGAGAAACAGACAAGGTGTTGCACTTGACGAAAGACTCCAGAGCCACACTATGGACTTTAGGAATTTATACACCTGCAACAAAAACAAAGCAATATAGATTCCAACCACACACCCACTGATATCTGCGTCATCTACAGAACAGGTAATACGAGTCATGGAGGGGAAAATAGAGAGTACAGAGACGTTCAACAAGCATCTTCAGGAACTCAGTCTGCACCATCCAAACAGCAGTTCTGAGTCCTTGGTCAAGGGTCTGAGAAATTCCACTCAGCAGACCGGGCCAGAGTCATCCATCACAAACTTTGATTTTCACCCCCAACAATTCCATCTCAACTGGTCAATAATTACACCAAACAAATGGGTAATAGAGATTATCAATTTGGGATACACTATCCCATTTCATGTTCATGCATCTGATGAAGTGGGTTTCTGCCCCCAAAAGCTTATGCCCAAATAAATTTGTTAGTCTTTAAGCTGCCACAGGACTCTCACTGTTTTACTATCCCATTTATATCCATCTTTCCCATCCACAATCTTTCCCTGTTCATCTTCAGGGACTCAATTCATGTGCAAGTACTACACCAAGAAATAAACCATCTCCTTCAAATGCAGGCCGTAGGACACATCCCTCAACAGCATAGAGGGAAAGGGTTTTATTCCCACTACTTCCTTGTACAGAAAAAGAATGGAGGATGGAGACCCATTCTAGACCTGAGAACATTAAACAAATTCATGAAGTGACAAAAATTTAAGATGGTCACACTATCCATCATAATACCAGCACTTCAAGAAGGGGACTGGTTCTCAGCCCTTGATCTCCAAGATGCTTATTTTCATATTACAAACCACCCCACTCAGAGACACTTCCTAAGATTTATCATGTCAGGCAGCCACTACCAATACAAAGGCTTTGGTCTTTCTGTGGTACCAAGGGTTTTCTCCAAAGTGCTTGCAATTGTCACTGCACACCTAATGAGGCAAGGCATTACAATTTTCCCATATCTGCATGACTGTCTAGTACAGGCAACCAGCAAAACATTAGCAAGACAAGCCATTGCTCAAACTATAACACTATTTCAACAATTAGGACTCAAGATAAACACCAAAAAGTTCACTTTGAACCTGACACAAAAATTGAAATTCATAGGAGCACAGCTCAATCAGTAACAGCCAGGACATTCTTACTAAGGGCCAGATTCAAGGCTATCACAGACCTAATATCACGAGTGAGGATCAGTCCAACAATAACAGCATGACTAGCTCTAAAACTCTTGGGACATATGTCAGCCATAACATTCATGGTCCAATATGCCACATTACATATGAGAGCTTTTCAGGCTTGGCTCACCTTTCTTTACAGACCAAACAGGCAGGGTCTCAACAAAGAGCTGACCATGCCAAAGAAAGTCAAGGAATCCCTATTGTGGTGACCTACAAAAACAACATGATCCCCAGAATCCAATTTTCACAGACCCACACATCACTTATGATTACAACAGATGCATCTCTTTTAGGCTGGGGAGCACACTTACACCACCACTTGATAGGGCAGGTGATCAAAACACAAAACCAGTCTTCACATAAACGTGCTAGAACTCAGGACAGTCCACAATGCTTGTGAACACTTTCTACCATTCATAAGAAACAAATCTATAAGAATAATGATGGACAATATCACATGCATGTTCTATATCAATTGCCAAGGAGGAGCAAGATCCCGCTCCCTATGCACCAAATCAATAAGACTATGGAACTCGTGCATACAGCACAACATCCAAATATCCGCGTCATATCTACCCAGGAAACAAAACATTACTGAAGACAGCCTCGAGAGAAACTTTCCACAGAATCACAAATGACAAATGAACACTGAAGTTCTATACAATATATTTCAATGGTGGAGTCTTCCCATGATCAACCTATTTGCCACAAAACAAAATCGAATGTGTCACCTATTCTGCTCAAGAGCAGGGCTAGGAGCAGGCTCCATGGGTGATGATGCATTCTTGCTCAACTGGAACAGAGGATTACTGTATACCTTCCCACACATCCCAACGATACCCAAGACCATCCACAAAATCAGGATTGACAAAGTGACGGTCATGATAGCATCAGCACGGCACAGACAAACTTGATTCTCGGACCTACTCAGTCTGTCAGCATGCACACCAATCATGCTTCCCCCAAGGGAAGATCTTCTCTCACAGGAAGACGGCTGAATTTATCATCCAGAGATACACAAATTACATCTAACAGCATGGTTCCTAATTGGTTCCAACCAGATGAGTAAGAATGTTTGGACCAAATTAGGCAGATACTGTTAAATAGTAGAAAAGTAACAACTAGGAAGACTTACCTTCAAAAATGGCACAGATTCGATTCCTGGTGCAGGCAAAGATAAATCATGGTGACATCCTCATCTATACCACTCATTCTAGACTATATCCTAGGCTTTAAAAAAATCGGGATTATTGACTAGTTCATTAAAAGTTCAGCTAGCAGCAGTTACAGTATTCAATAACAATATTAATCAAGCTATGATCTTCACTCACCCAGTGGTAAAACGATTCTTAGCGGGCATGCAGAGAGTATTTCTTGTCGTACAGTGCCCAATAGCATGATGGGATCTAAATGGAGTATTAAGGGCCATCACTAGACCACTGTTTGAACCATTAGCAACATGCTCATTGTTACATATGTCTATGGAAGTTTCATTTTGAGTTGCCATCACATCAGTCAGACATGTAGGGGAGATTAGTGCACTCATGGCACATCCACCATACACAATATTTCACAAAGACAAGGTCACTCTTAGACCCCACCCAAAGTTTCTGCCAAAAATTGTCCCAGACTTCCACATTAACCAACCCATCCATTTACCTACCTTCTATCCCAAACACACGTGAACCCACAGGAAGCCACACTCCACAGGCTGGGTATCAGACGAGTGATAGCATTTTACCTAGAGAGAACAAAAACATTTAGGAAATCAGAGATTATTTCAGTGACTGAACGTAAAAAAGACAAGGCCATATCGAGTCAAAGGTTATCTAAGTGGATAAAAGAATGTATCCACACATATTATGAACAGAAAGAATTACAGACTGCATCAGGTACTAGAGATCGCTCAACCAGAGCGATGTCCGAAACCACAGTGTTCCTGAATAATGTTCCCATCACAGACATATACAAGGCAACCCCATGGACTTCAGCCCATATGTTCACAAAACATTACGCAATTGATCAGGTATCCACTAGAAATGTCACAATAAGTCTATCTGTACTCTCATCTGTACACAATAAGTAACACCGAAATCCGTCCACCAAACATTGGACACTGCTACTTAATCACTTAAAGTACAGCACCCACAGGGTGCTCACCTAGTGCAGTAACTGATGTTCTTCAAGATGTGTGCCCATTTGGGAGATCCACTACCCACCCCTCCTCCCCACTACCTTGGAGTTCTAATAAGGGATTCTACAGTAGAGAAGGAACTGAGGTGGTAGGTTCATGTGCATGCCAAAGACGTGCCAATGGCATCATGAGAGAGAAGCTGCACATGTGTGACTTGGATGAGTACTGCTAAAAGATTTCCGATCTCCGTGGCAATTGGAGGAAGTCCTGGATGATTGGAAAAAGGCAAGTGTAGTGCCCATCTTCAAAAAAGGGAAGAAGGAGAATCTGGGGAACTACACACTGGTCAGCCTTAGCTCAGTTCCTGGAAAAATCATGGTTCAGGTCTTCAAGGAATCCATTTTGAGGCACTTGGAATAGAGGAAGGTGATCAGGAGAAGTCAACATGGATTCACAAAGGGAAAGTCATGTCTGACCAACCTGATTGCCTTCTGTGAGGAGATGACTGGCTCTGTGGATGTGGGGAAAGCAGTGGGTGTGATATACCTTGACTTCAGCAAAGCTTTTGATATGGTCACCCACAGTATTATTGTCAGCACGTTAAAGGTTGGATGAAGGGACTATATAAGGTGTATAGAAATCAGGCTAGATCATCAGGCTCAAAGGGTAGTGATCAAAGGCTAGATGTCTAGTTGGCAGTTGGTAACAAACGGAGTGCCACACGAGTCAGTGCTGGAGCCAGTTTTGTTCAACATCTTCATTAATGATCTGGAGTATGGGGTGAATTGCACCCTCAGGAAGTTTGCAGATGACAGTAAGCTGGGGGGGAAATGGTAGAAATGCTTGAGGGCAGGGATAGGATACAGAGTGACCTAGACATATTAGAGGCTTGGGCCAAAAGAAATCTGATGAGGTTCAACAAGGACAAATGCAGAGTCCTGCACTTAGGATGGAAGAATCCCATGCACTGCTACAGACTGGGGACCGACTGGCTAAACAGCAGTTCAGCAGAAAAGGACCTGGCTGTTACAGTAGACAAGAGGCTAGATATGAGTCAACAGTGGGTCCTTGATGACCAATAGGCTAATGGCACATTTGGCTGCATTAGTAGCAGCATTGCCAACAGGCCGAGGGAAGTGATTATTCCCCTCTATTCAGTTCTGGTGAGGCCTCATTTGGTGTACTGTGTCCAGTTATGGGCCCCCCACTAAAGAAAGGATGTAGATAAATTGGAAAGAGACCAGTGGAGGGCAACAAAAATGATTAGGGGCCTGGAGTAAATGACTTATGAGGAGAGGCTGAAGGAATTAGGTTTGTTTAGCCTTCAGAAGAGAAGAATGTGAGGGGATTTGGTAGCAGCCATTAACTACCTGAAAGGAGTTTCCAGGGAGGATGTAACTAGGCTGTTTTCAGTGGTAGTAGATGGCAAAACTAGGAGCAATGGTCTCAAGTTGCAGTGGAGGAGGACTAGGTTGGATAGTAGGAAAAGCTTTTTCATTAGGATGGTAGTGAAGCACTGGAAGGTGGTGGAATCTCCATCCTTAGAGGTTTTAAAGGTGTGGCTTGACAAAGCCCTGGTTGGGATGATTTAGTTGGGGTTGGTCCTGCTTTGAGCAGGGGGTTGGACTAAATGACTTCCTGAGGTCCTTTTCAACCCTAATCTTCTATGATTCTATGTCATAGTGATACAGTAGGGGCACTCTTAAAGCAAATGTCATGGCTATATTCTTTCTTTCTTTCCCTGAAGGCTACCACTGCAGCTTTCTTGGTTAAAGATTGCTCACTTTAATTTTTTTTCTTGTTAGTATAACATATGTTAGCACTTTCCAAACAGAAAGAAGACCCAGTTGAGTAACTTGCACTCTAAACACAGACAAACAGGCCAAGGTTGAGGAAAGTATACAATTATAGGTAGGGTTGGTAGCCATGCCTGTTATGTGTGCCCAACACTTTAAATTATAAGTCTCTGTTTTTAGTTGCTTATAACGTTGCCAAATTTTAACCATTTGGGCTGAAATTTTACATGCCAGATGTCTTTTTCAGGCAGAATTTAGAAACAAAACAAAACAAAAAAAGCCAAGACAGTCCAGCCATTTCCAAGAACGAGGCTAGGGGAAAATCTGTTATTTTGCCCATGTTACGAAATTCTAGTGACTTTTTCTTTGAAAAGCACTGACACCTCAATGCTTCAGAAGAGGGACTTGAAATATGACAGGGAGCAACCTTTGTAGCTGAGATGTACCTTTTGCTGTCCCTATGAAACTCTGCCCAAATTTCACCAAGTTATAAGCCTTAGAAAAACCACAGTTCTCACATGCTCAGTAGAGACTTCTTAGGTTTTAACATGTAAATTCCCTGAAGATGCCATCCATGCTGGGTGTGCTCCTGTCTGGGGTGGAGCAGGACTTTCCTTGCAATTGAAGTTCTGGGCTGATGTGGATGGTACTAGGTCTGGGTCCAGGCACCTCAGCTAAGAGTAGGAAAGCTATCTTTCCTCTGTTGTCAATGCTCCCTTCCCTGCTTCTTCCCCCACTAGGCCTGACAGCCTGGATGAGGAAGTTACCTGATTCAAAGGAGGAGTGGGGGAAGTAGATTGGGATAAGGAACCTGGATATAGGGTGGCAGAAACTGGGACTGGAGGATAGTGGTGGTGAGAGAGGGAAATTGGTTTGGGAGTTGGTGTGGAAGAGGAGGTTAGGACTGGATGGGCAAGGACACTGGCCATTGGAGTGGGGAGTGAAACTGGTAGTGTTAGGGCAACTGGATTATGTGATCATATAAATAAAACTGTTGCATAATATATACACATTTGCAACCTTAGGTCTGGCATTTCATAACTTTTGAGTACTTGACTTTTCAACTTTAATAATCTTTGAAAGTAAGGAGTTTTGAGTGTAATATGTAGAGATAGCAATCAAGATACAGCGTGACCACAGCTTGGGCTTAATGATCATCTAGTTTCCTCAAGTAATATAGTGGAAGTGGATTTTCAGGAGAGACTTAAATATGTACTGGGTTAGAGGGTTTGCAAATGAGCTCAGAAAGGGTGCTTCATACATGGGGGTCAGTGTGGAAAAAGGCATAGAGACGTTTAGCTCCATATATGGATTTCTTTTTTGTTTATGTATGTACTCATTTTTATTATGTGGAAGGGAGATTAAGAATGCTGGGAGTGGATGAGTTGATAGGCAAAAAAGGACACTGAAGGTATATCTGCCCTACCTGAGCAAGCAAGCCTCCCAGCCATCTCCTCCCTAGTCTTCTTAACAGCCTCCACATGCACTGGTTTGTCAAAATTGCCTCTGCTTAAACTCTTGCTCTTTGCAACAAATTCAAACTTCATGTCCTTTCCTTAAAGACCCTACATCACTTAACCCCTCCTGATCTCTGACCTGGTCTCCTTTCATATGTCCCTTTAGGCTCTGCCAACAATGTCAGCCTTGATGGCTCTTTTGTCTCCTTCTCACACAAGCATCTCCCAGTCTTATTCCAGCCACCTCTGTGCCTGGATCACACCTCCAAAATCTTTACTGAGCTACCACACTTATTTCAATCTCTCTTAAAACTTTAATTCTTTCATAAAATATCCTAGCTGTCATGAAAGAAATTGTAAAAAATGTTTGTTGTGGGGATGAGTCATTAAGAGAATGCACAAAACTACCAGAGTTGTTATATAATCTTAATCAATAGCATCATCCTGTCTCCTTGTTGACCGTCCTCTCCCTCTCTTAAGTCACAGCTCAATTCTAGATATGAATGTTTTCCATCACAAATATTTAGATGTATAAATTAATACTCAATTTTTGTGAATTGTTATGCTAGCAGTTTTTAAGTTTGTTTTCCATTAACATGTATGCCAGTAGAATCCAATTGCATAAACGTTTGCAGAAAGCAATCACAGAAAGGGTAATAGCATGATAAAATACATTCATGGATATGTTCAAGAAAGTATTGCCAGAATTTTTTGCAGTATTCACCCAGCTCTGTTGCCAGACCGAGAGACGAAAAGTATGATCCCCTTTCATAATAAAGATTAGGACAACCTGAGCAGACCTTTTTAATGGACTCTGAAGAGAGTTCCCGTTGCTGACATCCAGTTTACCTGTGTTATTGCCAGCAATGGCTCTAAAGATTGAGGTCATAATGTTGGATGTTTGATGTCAAAATTCCTCTGTGTGTTCCCTTGCTTCTTTTTCCAGTTCTTCCAGATAGTCTTTCTGCTTAGAGATAGAAGCCTGTGGATGAACGCAAAGGGGAACATTGCAGAGGTACTGAACCAAGGCTCTGGAGGGGATGGTTTTTCATCTTTGATCGCAATGGATATCATAATTATCAAAGTGCCCTTTGGAATGAACTCCTGTGCACCTGTAGAGAAAAGTGTAGTGTCTTGTTCACCGGCGGTAAGATGTTGCTTTACAGCCATCAGGAAATAAAATAAATAAGAGAAAGTAGAAGAAAATCAGGTTAAAAAGCTTCTGCACCATTTTCTGGTTGGAGTTCTAAATTCTTGAAGCGTTACTGTCAAAGCTTTTCTGAATGACTTGATGAGGGTTTTTTTTGTTGTTTTGGTTGCTGCACTCTTGGGACTCATTGGAGTGGCAGGATAAAAATTAATTAGAGACTCTTTGGAGGGGGCTTTGGAGATGGCCTCAGGCTACACTTCATTCTGGTTGTTATAAGCAATATCATCACTGTCTTCTCTCCCAGTGAACAGACCTGCACTGGTGCGGCTGGGGGGAGCCACAGAACATTGAACACATACATAAGAGCAAAGACTTCCTCCCAGAGAGATTACTTACCACAAAACCAGTGGATCTACCTGCTGATAACCGCAGAAATATGTCTTGTTTCATTTTCTGGTTTCTAAGAAGGGTTGCTTATGAAGCTCACAGAACCCTGATGAAATATCCATAGAAGAGGCACTTTTGCCTCCCTCTTTGCCATGAATTATGCTGATCGGAGGTTCTTGGGGGAGATGATAGAGGAAGCTCCATTTCAATGGCAGGTTTTATTTTGTAGGGAGTGAATTGACATGTCAGTGCATGAAGAGAGCTGACAAATAACCATTTCAAGCCAAAAGATCATATATGAAAAAACTCAGTTATTTCTCTGTGCCCTCTTCCCCCAAAAATATTTTAATTCCAACTGCACAGTCTCTGAAGCTATTAGAACAAGTCAAACTGGGAATGTACCTATCAAAATTGGTTGCTTGTCATTCTGGCTTTGAAGCCTCATTCTTGTGGAGGGGGGCAGCACTGGAAACTTTGCAGAACTGGAAAGAACAATTCAGTATCATGATTTATATCCTGAGTTGTCATCAGACTACCGCATATTCCTGCCTTTTTTTAGTTAACCCTGTAGCTGATGTCTTTTACACAATTAAAACTAATTTTAACTTTCATTGACTTCAGTTGGGCTGGTATTCCATGCTTTTTTTTAATGGAATGGGTGCCTGAATCAAAGTAATGTGAGGCCAAGTCCAAATTGTCTGTGGAGACAATTGGCAGAAAAAAGTAAATCTTCTCAAAGCTTCTCAAAACTTCTCAAAGTTTGTTTATTTACAAACACAATAAACCTTTTTTATAAACTATAACTGTAGATGTACCACCAGGAATCAGTAAAGAGCTCCAATTCTCTGATCGCCTCCTGTTTCTCTTTTGGCCTCTGTACTGTTACTTTTCAAAATTACTTTCAAATCCAATGAGGAATGATGATTATTACATACTATAGCAGCCTCAGAAGAAAGGAAAGCATTGTCACATGACAAGTATACAAAGGCATATCAGCTGGTGCAATTGTTCATAGTCCATTCTGTGGATGAGTCCTGAAATCATCCTAAATTTGTGTTACTTCCACAGGATATATACTCTCTTACTTCCAGCTGCCTCTGTAGTTAATACCTCTGTAGCACAGAAGGAACACCCACTGTACAGTGTGCCTAATATCACAGTGTTAACACTGACCTAGAGCACTGTTCTTTCTTCAGGTGTATGATATTAGTAACAATAAATTTATTATTTGCATTAAATTATTGAGTGATTGGCTCTCTATAATATAGATTAACTGTGAATTTATAAACTTCCTTATCTCTTCCCTCCCTAAATTCTCAGGATGTTATGCCAGTAATTAATATCGAATTAAAAAGAAAGCAATATGTAAAACACCAAATACACAATATAAAATTTTATAGAAACATATAATTTAAAACAAGGGTATTGAAAGCACTGTATCAGGACAAAATAATTATTGCTCAGAGTTGGATTTTTAAAACTTTTAATGGAAAGATAGGTTAAGATGGATCTTCCAGGAGCCATGATAACAAAAGCTCATTCAGGGTGCCACCAAGCCTGCCCTGCTTCTGCTTCTCCTGTGCTCTCAAAATCACTCGGAGACCCTGGGGTTCAGTAACAAACTGGTGCAGTTTTATTTACAGGTTGAGCTTCACCACCTTTTTTCCATACACAGTTTGCCTTCTAGCATCTGCACCCAAGAGGAAAGAGCCATCGTTCTACTTCCACTTCCTGGCTCCATCCCTTCTGGCTTCCTTCCTCTCAGCCCTTTATGCAACCCCAGGCTAATTGGACTGGCAGTTGTCTCTGGTTCTCTAATTAGGTGCAGGTTTTCTCCAGCCACCTCCAATTTACCACCCTAAAAGGGAGCTGGCGTGACAGGGGGCTGACTTAGCAGTTCTTGCCCAGCACCCTGTCACAGAAACAAAGAACGCAGGTGACATTTAGAAATGTGGGACTATATCTTGGAAGGCAGTGATGCTGAAAGCGCTTAGGGATCATGATGGATAACCAGCTAAAGAGGAGTGATACTGTGGATAAGAAGACTAACACCATCCTTAGATGTCTAAGCAAAGGAATATGGATTAAGAGTAGTGAGGTTATTACTTGTGCTTACACTACTGGTAGAACCATTAATGGATTATTGCATTCACTTCTAGTGTCCATAGTTAAAATGTGACAAATTAGAAAGGATTTGAAAAAAGACCTATGGCTTGTTGTGCTGCAGGTCAGACAAAATGATCACAATTGTCCCTTCAGTAGCAGCCAGTTTATTATAAAATCATTGTAATTATACCCTAATATCTAGACAATTGAGTCCATCCTCTAGGACAGTGTAGAATTATTCCAAACAGTATATTTCAGGAGTGCCCAAACCACAGCTTGCGAGCCGCATGCAGCCTTTTGACAGCTCATGTGCGGCTCGTAGAGCCCCCCATATTCCCCTCCCCCAGTTCTCTGCCTACCATCTTTGGGAGGTAGTCTTGGGGCTTCTGTCCTGTGGGAGGTACCTGCCAGGGTTCAGGGCTTTGGTGGAAGCCTCAAGCCCCAGCAAGTACCTCCTGCAGGGCAAAAGCCCAGAGACCCCCGCCCCACCAGAGGGGAGAATCCCTAAGCCCTGGCAGGGTGCCTCCCATGGGGTGAAGCCCAAAACCCCACTTAGCACCACAAGACAGAAGACTTACAACCAGAATGGAGACCCACAAAGCCTCTAGCTCTAGACATAATTAGCTATGAAACAGTAAGTAGGATGTTAATATTTTTTAAAATGTATGTGTAAAGATTGTGCATGTCTTGTGGCTCTCAAACTTCTCAAGGTTATCATGTGGCTCCAAGGGTCAGTAACTTTGGCCACTCCTGGTATATTTGCTAGTGCATCATCTAGTTTAGTTTTAAAGACCTCAAAAGATAAGTATAAAGCAGGACAGATATAACCACTGCTGTCCAATCCAAAATCCTTCTGTGAGGGCATTATTATAATAAATGATCCTCATGGTCATTACAGCATAGGTGGTTTATTTTTACAGTAACCAAGAGCGTGCTGGACAAGTTACAAAATAAGTAAAGGAAAGCTTTCTGCCATAAAGACTTAACAATTTAGATTTTAGAGATGGCATATCAAAGTGGAGTAGGCATAAGGTAGGACAAGATTTACAATGTTGAGGATTGCTCAGTTTAGCCACATCCATACCTTGGTGGTTTGGGTGGATTTGTTTTTGTTTTTTAATTTAGTACTTTTTGAAGGTGATATATCAGAAGTGAGTCTTAGGAGGCATTTAAATGAGAAGAGTATTCTGACAATAGTGTGTTACTCTTGCAAGTTCATTCTGATGCAACTAGCACAAGTTACATAGCAAAAGGGATGCAACTAGCACAAGTTACATAGCAAAAGGGAAAATATTTGTACCATGTCTGTGGAAATGGCAAGGTCAGTTCAGTATTTATAATTGTGTCCCTTTGATCAGTAGGAAACATGAAGGAAGAAACATTCCCCACACATCTGTTAAGAGCAAGTATTCACCAATAACATCCTGTGGCAGTGAGTTCCACAGTCTATGTATTGAATGAAAAACAATTTCCTTTTATCCATTTTGAATTTGCCATCTTTCAGTTTTATTGAATGTCCCTTTGTTTTTCTGTTATGAGATTATTGTGATATTGAATGCTGTGACTGTTTTATTTTGCATTCTTAGTGCTAAACTGAAGCTACTGCATTCCTGAACAGAGGGAAATCAGTTTTCTAACATTTGTCATATAAGTGGTCCATTACTTTAAGACATTTTCATTGAGCAAAGATAAAAGTAAAAGGCAAAGAAAGGAGGAAAAAAGAAGAAAATGAAAAGCAATCAAAGCATAGAGATATACCGGTGACTAGTGAATTTTTCAAACTAGAAGTGATGTCCATAAATGCCATATGTTTCTCATTAGATGTTCAGGATGAAATACTGCCAAGCTAAGATGCCCAAAAACTTAGAGATACTTTTTTTTTTACCTTTCATTGCTACTTCCACCAACATGCATTTCAGAAGATGCCAGAACAGATTTTCCTGAGTTATGTTTTTGTTAAATAAATTCAAGTATTAAAGGATTTAAGTTATACTGGCCCCTTAACACCCCTTTTACTTCTGGAGGCCTTCCCCACTATCCCCCACCACAGACCTCTTCGCTTTTCTCACTAAAAGCAAACAGAATTCATTATCTCATCTTGGCATTGTAGCTTTTTAAGTTCAATGTCAATAGCTAGTTAGGAGAGGGCAGTCAGGTCAGGGATTAGGACTCCAAACTGTCCTTGACGTTTTTCTGTAGGATGATCTGCTGTTTGCATCAGGCTAATAAAAAAAGAATCTCCTCTTCACTATCTCAGGAATGATCAGGACAGGAAAATGTCAGTTTTGGGGCTGCCAGAATTCTAATAATAAGCTGGAAATAAGAGACAGAGCAAGAAATAAATACTCTGTTTGTTTTTAATTTAATATTTTAACATACATTTACTTATGCATGTGTGTTTTTCACACATAATTTTTCAGTCTCTAGGCTTTTTTTTCCAAGCAGCTTTATTGTAAGAAAGTCTGTGTCTATTTTTATATGATTTGATTTTTACAATTTTTCCACAACCTTTTAAAGATCTGGAAGGGTCAGTCTTCCTGGCCTGGAAGCTGTGAACACATTCACTCCCACAGAATTACTT
This sequence comes from Mesoclemmys tuberculata, assembly GCA_007922155.1. NCBI lineage: Eukaryota > Metazoa > Chordata > Testudines > Chelidae > Mesoclemmys > Mesoclemmys tuberculata. Next base: position 5,277,867 of record ML675639.1, read on the forward strand.
ATAAGCACAGAAATAGTTTCCACTTTCAGAAATATCTATACATATATCTGGAGTTACAAAGATTATCTGAATTCTCAGGCTTAATCTAACAAACCCAGGATGGAAACATACCATTCAGATGGAAATACTTATTTTATAAAAAGCTTTTAAGTTAATAATGAGATTTCTTTTTGTTTCCTTATTTTTTATTTATATTGCAACTTTGATAGTAGAGAAAATATATAATGTTTATTGTTCATACAGGATACAATATTTCACCGATGTAAAATATTCTGCCCACAAAGATATCCCTCCTGTGTAGGTATGTCTCTTCTGAATATATTCTATGTATGCAGATATTCTGTGAAGATTTCTGACCCACATGAGATGTCTTACCCATAATAGATATCTTTCTTTTCAAAAATGGAGTGACACTCATATATCAGGATGGAAACACAATTGTGAACATTGTCAAGGTGCTGTGAAGCACAATCTTGTACAGGTGGGTTACAATGGAAACAATTTCCTTCCAGGATTACTGCTGAAGTTACTGTTGAATTTCAGAGCCTGATGAGAGTATACTAAAATTTAGATTAAGTACTGTGACAGGGTCAAGCCAGATGGCTATGCAAGGGGGCTGGAAGGCATGTATATTAGCCCCAGGCTCAGCAAAGCCCTATTCCCTGGGTGATTCAGCTGGAGCTGCTTAGGCAATTAGGCCACCTGGGGCTGCTTAACTAATTAGGCCACCTGGGGCTGATTAGGCAATTAGGACACCTGGGGCCAATCAAGGAGCCCCGCCCCAAACACTTAAAAGCCTCCAGTGCAAGCAGGCAGTGTGGGTAGTAGAGTGAGGAGTTTGGAGAGAGGAGGTGTGGAGGAAGGAGGTTGGAGTTACAGTTTTAGAGTTTACGGTTTACAGCTTGGAGATTGGCAGCTTGAGGCCTGCAGTTCGGAGTTGGTGACTTGGAGCTGGCAGGCTGCGGCCTGTAGTTGCAGCCAGCAGTCTGCAGAGGCTTGCAGCTTCCCCGGCTGGGGAAGCAGGGAGTGGACCACGGACTGACCCCAGGGAAGGTAGCAGTACTCAGGGGCAGAGCGGGCCCCGGCCCCTCCCAGGACCTTCCCCGAGCTGCACCACCGGCCAGCCCGGGAGAGCGCAAGACCCACGAGGGCGAGATACCTCTTCTTCCCCCGCCCCACCTTGTCACAGTACATATAACAAACAAAACTTTGAGTCCCCTGTAAAACCTGGAATTAATTATCTGAGGGCAGTCTTCATTTAGTTGTCCCAAAGCCCTGAATGCAAATATATGTGGGAGCAGCTCTTTCCAGAATATTATTAGTTGTGTGACGTCCTACAAAAACTCCTGGTATCTCAGAAGTGAACTCAATTCATTTCTATATTCTCTTACTTTGTTTTTTTTCCCAAATAACATCTTATAAACATGAATCAGATGTTCTGAAATTGTGGCCTGCAGATTATTTTGGAGAGTTTGCTTGTCACATGGTATTGGCTTATCTCCTTGTCTGCAACTGCTAAATTTATATTTAGAAAGGCTAAAAACACATTACATAGTTCCTAATATTACTTTTCCATGTAAGCAATTGCTACTGCTACCCTGAGGATCTTATGGAATCACAAATGTAAGGACAAGTGGCTAATATGATTGCAGGTGGCAGAAAAATTGTGAGAATAACTGATCCACAGTAGTGGTATGCAGCCTTGGATCCACAGTAGTGTACTTTTACCTTTGTGTGCTTCCTGTTTTTCTTTTTGCCTCTGCTCTGCATGAAAATGTAAATATTTTTCAAATTGGTACCTTGTTACTAAGATTGAACTCAACCAGTTGTTCATTCACTGCTTCTGCCCACTGCTCAGCTATCTGTCCACAGATATTCATACACTGGTTGTAAACCAGATCTTCCTCCTCCTCCAAGTAGTATTGCTATGGGTGGTCCACCTCAGGTGCACATATGCCCTATGCATCTTTGATCAGAGATTTTTGTTAGTGGTACCCATTTACCCCGTGCATGTGCCCCAGACATCCCCATGCCTCATACCGAGGATATATAGATTTGCATAGGTTAATCACATTCAGTTCCTTCTCAGTCAGCTGCTGGCCTGAGATGGGGTGTCTAGTGTGCCCACTTCAGCTTTGCTTTGCTTAACCTCAAATTTTAGTTTAATTCAGCTTATCTGATTTAGTTCTTTGATAATTTGCAAAGGGTTCAGGTTAGTTTTTTTCCCCTCCACCACACCTTACACCTCACTTCTGAGGTGTTTGCTTTGGGGGTCATCATCAACGTGGTATGCCAGGATCCCTGGGATTCAAGCACTGCCCTTACTTGCTGGGAAGCTTTCCTGGTCAGAGATGGACATTCCAGGTGTATATGCTGCCTGGGAGATAGTCATATCCCAGCTAAGTGCAAGATCTGCTCAGCTTTTAAAAGCAGATCTTGTTTAACAACCCTCCCCAAAAAAAACAAAAAAAACAAAAACAAAAACCCAGATGATTAAATTTAGGCTTCTCATGATGGAGTGCTCAGTCAGACCAGGCTTATTTTCAGGCCAGGTACAGCTTCCCCCTTATGGGACATCGGCTTCAAGCAAGCACAGTGCCTGTTGACCTTGGTGCCTATGTCTTTACAGGATAAGAGCTTGAATGTCACTATTAGAGTTTCTAGGAAAAGGAGTTCTGGATCTCCTCACACACAGCCTACTTCAAAAAGCCTCAGTCACCATCAAGATTGATCATTTCAGAGATCACATATCCCAAGAAGGGTACCACTGAGACTCAAGGCATCTTTGGTACTGGGAGCTTGTTGCAGATTTCGAGGTCCTCAAAGACTCACTGCACCATGCATACCTTGGTACCAAATTCACCTGTGGGAAGTTGCATGTATGACTGCTTCAGATATCCTATACACTGTGCCTCAGAAAAATCTGTAACATAATCTGATATTTTGAATTCAGTCCCAGTACCTAAACTGGTGAACCAGAGTGCAACACTGAGGCAAGCATCCTTAATATTGGCACCATTGGCTAAACGTTACCACCACTATCCTTAGTACCAACATCAGTTACCCTGGAATCTCACATGATACAAATGCAGATTCAGCCCATACCACAGGAGTTTAGATTCTCTTAGGACTTGTTAGTGTCTGACGAGGCAGAGAATCCAGTATTAATGGGTACTTAATTGACAAGATCTCCTAGACTTTACCTTTCTCCCGTGGCTCTCTGGTACCATTAGCACCCCATGGACAACCAGCTTTGCTCCAGTGTCTGCTTCTCCTCTAGACTATGCTGAAGGCTCTTCTTCAGATTTTCAGATCTTTGTATAGGGATATTCTGCATAGAGATATCTTTCCAGGTACCATGACTGCAAAAGAAGCTTCAAGGGCAAACCATTTTGTGCCCCTTCTCACTCATATGAATGGCACTGGATGACTCCTCTATATTCTGGTCCTCTATAATGGCCTTATTGGGACCCATGTGTAGTCTACTGCCAGCCATTTGAGAGCGTCTTGCTATTCCCATGAGGATCATTATGAAAAGCACACTCCTGCCCCATTTCTGCCTCCTCAACAATCCCAACTTCATGAGGAGTCATTCTGAGAAAACAAGGCTAGAGTGGAGAAGGAGATGACACCACAAACTAATATCTCCTTATCTTCTCCAGATGAGGCTATGATGTCTCCTCCACCTTCTTATGATGATGACTTTAAACAGTTTGAGGACCTGATGAAATGGATTGCTAACTGGCTTCATATCCCACCAGAGGAGGTCCAAGAGTCACAACATAAGCTCTTAAATATACTCCACATGACCTCCCTTAGTCAAGTAGCTTTGTTAGTAAATTATTCCTTATTATATCCTGCCAAAAAGACTGGGCAAATTCTAGCGACTGCACCACCTACATGTAAACAAACCATTAAAAACATTATGTTACTGCTAAGAATTCTGAATTTTTATTTTCACACCCTCCTCCAAACTCTTGAGTGGTGGCGGCTGTTAGTGAGTGTCATATATAACACCATACTAAGTCTATACCATGCGATAAGGACCAGAAGCTCTTCAGCTTCTTTGGGCATAAATTCTACTCTGCCAAGGTCCTCCATTTTAGAATAGCAAATTATCAGGCTGAAGGGCAAAGTATGATCACGCCAATTACATCAAATAAAACACCTTTATTGAACATCTTTCCTTGGAACATCAGGAACAATGTCAAACCATCAAAAGTGAGTTCCAGTTCCAGTCCAGTCTAGTCCAACGATTTTATTCCAAGTATTTCCAAAAACGACTGGGTGGGTTGGAGCCAATATTAGACCTCAGACTTCTAAACACCTTTGTGAAATCACAAAAATTCAGGATGGTAACTCTTGTAGCTGTCCATCGTTAGATTCCAGAGATTCCAAGCCCTCAACCTTAAGGACAAATATTTTCATGTCACCATTCACCACTCTCACGAGAGGTTTCTTCATTTCATAGTCAGCCAGGATCACTTCCAGTATTATGTGCCTCTCATTTGACCCAAGGGTATTTTCCAAAGTCCTGGCAGTAGTAGCTGCTCACCTTTGTTGATGATAACTTCAGACACATCATTTATAGAATGAAGAGCCTATCTTGGAGGACACACCATCCAAGACAAAAGTCTACCTTAAGAACCTCTCTTTCATATCAACCTACTAGAATTATGAACATTATGAACAGTCAGAAACACCTGCATTCACTTCCTTCCTTTAATCAGGGACCAATCCATAAAAGTCATGACAGACAGCAAGGCCTAAATCATCAGGGAGGGATGAAATCCCCATCTTTTTCTGCCAAAGCAGTAGAGTTGAGGAACTGATGTATAGCCAATCATGTTCTCACTTCAGTCTTTTACCTTCCAGGCATGCAGAACAAAATGGCCGATGACCTGAGCAGACACTTCTCCCTGGATTATGTGTGGGATCTGAACCCTTGAATTCTCAGACAGATTTTCTTGACTTGGAGGTCTCCAGAAGAGGACCTCTTTGCAACTGCTGTCAACAGCAAGTGCAAGAAATTCTACTCCGCAACCCCCAGTCCATTCCCTTTACTTGGAGTTTCGTCTTGCGTGACTTTGCAGTAGAGAAGGAACTAAAGGTCGTTCACTTGTCCTCGATATGGGGCATGGAACACATGCACCAGCCAAACAAGCACTTCTACTCAAAATGTCCAATCAAAAGTGCATGGGGCACATATACACCTGAAGTAGAGCCCCCATAGGAACACGCATCTCAAAGAACTGCAGAAACTGCACAAGGTAAATAACTTCTCCTTTTGTTTTGGGGACATTGTCTACGCCAGTTATTTTGTCTATCTGGTGTTTAAGTAATGTTTATGTGCTTTGCTTCCTTCCCTCTTTTTATAACTCCGAATTGTCTAGCTACTCAATTACAATTTCCCTTGGAGAAAGCCAATAAATTTCCCCAGACACTAATTGATACTTTTCTATAAACAATAGCATCTACCATTGTTTGCATTTGAGAAAAAGTACAATATTAATATGATTTTTCCTTGTGGGGCCTGATACTCCACTGCTTTAGTTGGCATAAAACTGGTGCAACAGAGTGGAGAATCAGGCCCATAGAGTTTAAGAAAATACATTCAGGGCCCAAACATACTTTTTTCGGGCCCAGTACTAACTTATAACATGGGCCCCCTCCCACACAGATACCACAATACCTCATCCCATACATACAATCTCATGAGCAATGAAAATGTTTTCCTCATGGTAATGGGGGGTTGCATCCTGGGCTGGGCCCCCCAGGGCCTCCGTAAAGTGTGCCTTTCCCCCCTCCCCATGTGGGGGCCCTGAATATATTATTTAGACTAAAGGCTAGTCAGCCTGATTTTTTCATTGCTTAGCCAAGGAGCCAGGCTGACAGATGGATTGTGGGCTGGATTCACAAATGTAAACCTTTTCCTGGAGCTTTGTGCCTAAGACAAATCTTTCTCATGAAAAATGGTACTGGTGGTGTCCTCTTGTACACAACATCCTTGAGATGTGGAAGACCTGGGTTTAAATCCACACTTTGCCTGCTTCAGAGCAGTAATTCAAACCCACCTCCCACTTTAGTGCCCTGATCACTGGGTTATAGAGTCAATCTCTCTTTCTCTCTGGCCCAAAGAATATTTAATTATTTATACAAAGTGGAACAGCTTCAATAGGAGAGATTGAGAGAGATCTACCCCAGAATAGTGGTTGGGGCATTCACCTGGGAGGCAGGAGACCTGGGTTTAATCTCTTCTTCAAATCAGGTGGAGTGTGGATCTGAACTGTTGTATTCTTCATCCCAGATGAATGTTCTAACTATAGGATGGCAGAGCACCCCATTTTGGCTGTGCTTTGGACAGGGCCCAATCCTGTAGGCATGCTCTGAAGCAATCTCCAAGCATGTCTATTGGATCAGGCCACACCTGAGGAGAGAGATGAGGGAATGCTTAGTTTGTGAATCCTGTCAATGAGCAGCTCAGTGTCATGAGGATTTAGGTAGCTTGCGCATGCCCACCAGCTGAAATGTAGGCACCATAGGGATTTTACAGGCAGTGCCATAGGGACCTAGGAATTTTGGGTGCCTACAGGGTTAGGTAGTGACTGAGAAGTGGTTTTGCGAATGCCATTGGCACCTCAGTGTTGGACTTAGCTGCCTACAGGAGCAGTTAAATGCCTCACTCCCACTTCTGAACCTAGCCCTATGTATTCCCTCTTTGTGTTGCTGATAAAATAATTTTATGATGTAAAGATGAGTGAGTTTTCTTATGCCTCAAGTTGCTTCAGGGGCTGTGTCCTGGAGTAGATATTCCTAGAATATCTACAAAGAGGATGCTTTCACCATACCTGCTCCATCAGTGGCAGTTGTCTTGGATGGCTAAATATGAGCTGAGGAATCCATGTAGAACAATTAACTGTACAAAGTCTATGGAATTAGGAAGACCAGGCTTCTTATAAACATATTGGAACTTTGATCAGTACCTCTGTCCATCCAGACCTTTCTTTCTATTTCAAAAGAGATTAGTTCAAATACTTACTGACAGCACCACTTCTCTGTATTACATTGATCAGAAAGGGGAAAAGCTTTCTTTCTTCATTTATTCCTGGAGTCTGGTTTGAATTTGAAAATGGTGCCTCTGTTGTCAAATCATGTCTGTAGCTAACCATTTTCCAGGCAAGAACAGTTTTTTGGCAGGTGACTTGAGTTGGAAATGCAAATGGTCCTTGCAGTACTGTGTTGTAGGACCACATTCTTGGCATGAGATTTGCCTTTGATTGATCTTTTTGCAGCATGGTAGAAAGAAAGTGCCTCTGTTGGTTCTAAATGAGATCTGTGTCTGGATTTCATGACTAATATTTTTTTCCCTTGTACTGGAGTCAAGAATACATATGTTGTCCCAACAATCCCTCTTCTCAGAAGAGTGTTCAGAAAACTTCAATAGGACAGGATTTTTCATAGAGCCCCCTTCTGAGCTTATCAGTTTTAGTTCTTAGATTTGCTAACCCTGTCATGAGGAATTCCAGGTCACTTTCAGTCTTCCCAGACATTTGGTTACAAAGCAGAAGGTAGATTCTCTATCTGAATCTGAGGTCTCTGCACATAGCAACCTAGTAATGGCACTCTAATGAACTCAGATTTTACTTGCTCAGTTGAAGTGCAACAGATTCTGGTAATTATAAGGCTCTCACAAAATGCACATGCATCTCAGAATTAAGGAGATTTTTCTTGTAGGCAACTCAGAAAACAGTCTTATTTGATTTTAAGTACAATCATAGTTTAATTGTAGCCATACTGGATTTCTACTTCTAATATTCTAACATTGTTAATAGATTTTTAAAAGAATTGTCTCTCACTTCACCTCCTGTGTGAAAGCCTTTACCTTCTAGAGCCTTGGCTATAGTTCTCACAAAGCTGACAGTGCCATTCTTTGAGCCTCTGGAATGGTGTACTCTGTACCATATTCTCAAAAAACTGAGTTGCTTCTTCAAGTAGTGTCCCTTTGGGTGCTCCACTTCAGGTGCGCATGTACCTCTCTAGTTCTTGATTGGAGATTTTCTATGAGCAGTGTACTTTTGACCCACTCATGCACTCTTATAACCTCATGCCACATGCTGAGGGTATATAGGCTATGCCGGTGAACTGCCCTCAGTTCCTTCTCAAACGCCTCAGCCTGAAACAAAGCCCTAGTGTTTCTGCCATGTGCTACTATCATATTATTGCACAGTTTACTTAGGATTATTTTAGTGTTAGTAGTTCAGTGTTATTTAGTTGTTAATACATAGTTAGTCAGATAAATAGTGAGAGGATTGACTTTGTTTTCCTCTCCCTCCACTTTTCTGGAGAGCCTTACTTTCATGATTGGTTATACCTGGTTCTCTTGTCAGGGGGGCACTCCCATTAACAATGGCCATTTTATGTGCATCTACTGTTTGTGAGAGTCCCACATCTCCCAGACAAGTAACTTCTGACTGGCTGTCAAATCCACAGCATGAAAGAACCAGGAACTTAAACTCAGGCTTATTCTGATGGAGAACTCCTTTCAAGCCCCCTTCAAGGTCAGTTGACTCCTGCACACATCTTTCTCTGGACAGATCCAGTGCCCCTTGACCTCAGCACGGATCTCCCCTAAGGAGGGGAAGGCTGTGGAAGACTCAGGAAAAGCTCCACCGAAGAGGTACGTGATCTCTCACCACAAGAAGCAGCTTCCAAAAGACCCTAGTCCCCTGCTAAATCCACAGTGTCAGAACCCTCAATCTCTCAGCTCAATACCATAGAGGCAAAAGATTCCCTCCTCCTCTGGTACCGGTGGTGCTGGGAAATCCCAGAGCTCTACAAAGAAACATGGCTCCAACAGGCCCCAGTACCATCTACAAGAGAAAGGGAAGCCAAGGAGAAGCACTCCTCCAGATCAGTACCATATAATGCACACTTACCACTTGATTCTTCGCAAATCAAAGTGCCAGATACATTCGGCCCCTGCATTGACACACTCCAAATCCACAGTAGCATCTACTTCAGCTACCACGTTGGTACCTGCCCACTTGGTACCACAGGAATTTTGGTACCCCAAGGACTTATCAGTGTTAAATGAGCCAGAGTCTCTTTTACTTATGGGTACCAAATTACTTTCTATATTGAGACCCCAGTCTTTGGATTACTGTTGCTTCCTGGTACTACAGAACACTCCACTCTTCCATTGGTGCCCCTCCATTGGAGAATACTAAGGAGGATGAAGGAGACCTTTAGTCAATCTCTTTCATATCAGTGCAGTGTTTCCTTCTCCATCCACATAGAAACCTGTTCTTCAACAGAGTTCCTCATCCATGACTTGGAGGTGGAATAAACCCTGAATGCTGCCCCCTCTTCCACATGGGTTCCCCCCAATGGCCATTCTGAGATCCCTGGGATGCTCAGATTTCATCACATCAAGAGGCTAGATTGCAATGTCTCCACAACCAAACGTCCAGTATGAGGAGACCTTTGAAGAACAGGAAACTAGGGTGAATAAGGAGGCTGCCCTTCAAACTCTTATTTTTTCCTTGTCTCTATAAGAAGCAGTCATGCCTTCCTCACCAACTATGGCTGATAATTTCTGTCAATTCCAAGACCTTGTGAAAAGGGTGGCTGACACCCTTCAGGTACCTCATGAGGAAGTCAAAACTGGCAACACAATCTGCTGAACATTCTACAATCAGCCACACATACTTGTGTTGCACTACCCATTAATGAGGTGCTTAATCCAGCTAAGACTATGTGTCAAACTCCTGCCACCATCCCACCAATTTGTAAACAACCAGACAAGAAATATCATGCGCTACCCAGGAACTCAGTATTTTTATTTTTCCATCTGCCACCTAATTCCATGAAGGTGGATGCTCTAAATGAGAAGAATAAACAGCATTACTCTAGGCCTACCCCTTATGACAAAGACCAAAAGAGTGTAGTCCTTTTTGGTCAAAAATCTTATTCATCCATGACCCGCCAGCTTACAACTGCAAACTATTAGGCAATTATGACAAAGTATAACTTCACAAACTATAATAAACATGCAGCCTTTATTGAGCATCTTCCACAGGAGCATAGGGAATGCTTTCAGGCCATCATTGTGGAGGGTCAGTTATTAGCCAGAACTTCTTTTCAATCATCCTTGGATGTCATGGGCACCGCCAGCAGCTCCATCTCCACAAATGTTATGTGCAGGGCATCATAGCTCCAACTCTGTGATCCTGAGAGAGGTTCAGAACACTGTTGAGGACCTCCCATTTGATAGTTGAAAGCTCTTCTCCAAGACCACAGATGAATCTCTGCACACACTAAAGTTTCCCGGGCCACATTAAGATCTCTGGATATATATACACTCCTGTGAACAAAAGGAGATATAGTAGGTCTCAAACTGCCCAGAGATCACATCCTGCCAGTTCTCTGGATTGCATAGACCCATTGAACCCAGACAAATTTCCAGACAAAGATATCTAGCTAGTTACCCGCTTTCAGCGAGTACTCAATCATCATCAAAACAACAAGTTTGATGGGTAGGTCAAGGGTTCAAATCTTCCCTCAACTCTAGTTCACAAGCTGCAACCATTTGCCCACCTTCCCACTTTTGGAGACCACCTTTCCTATTTCAATAGGCTTGATGGCATATTACAACAGACACTGAGGTCATAGTATCGGGCTACACTATCCACTTTACGTCTCTCCCTCTCCTTTTTACTCTTCCTCCCGCTTCTTCAGGGACCCCTCTCATGAGACAATATTGAGGGCACTCACCTTCGTTTAGGAATGATAGAACCAGTCCCATCTTCTCACAGTGATAATGGGTGAAGACCTACCTTAGATCTAAGGCTACTGAACACATTTGTAAAGTCTCAGAAGTTCAAGACTGTGAATAAAGAAATGTTATTTTCTCCTTCACATAGTGCAAGTACTAGGGACCATGTAATGAAAATAATAGGCAGCAGGTTTAAAACAAACAAAAGGAAGTATTTCTTCACACAACACATGGTCAATCTGTGGAACTCCTTGCCAGAGGATATTGTAAGGCCAAAACTATAACAAGGTTAAAAAAAGATCTAGATATGTTAATGGAGGATAGGTCCATCAATGGCTGTTAGCCAGGATAGGCAGGGATAGCTGTTTGCCAGAAACTGGGAATGGGCAACAAGATGGATCATTTGATGATTACTTGTTCTATTCATTCCCTCTGAAGCACCTGGTATTGGCCACTGTCGGAAGACAGGATACTGGGCTAGATGGACCATTGGTCTCACCCAATATAGCCATTTTTATGGGGTCACCAACACCAGCTTATGCCTGAATCCACTTCTACCAGCTATACTAGATTACCTGTTGGACCTAAAGAAATCAGAATGATCAATTAGCTCAATTAAGGTTACCCCGGCTGCAATATCAACATTTCATCCTCCACTATAAAAGTTTTCCATATTTGCTCACTCTGTGTCTTCAAGATTTATTAAAGGTTTGGGGAGCATCTACCTCCCAAGTTAAGGACCTTACTCCGACTTGGGATCTCAACATGGTACTCAAATATCTGATAAGACCTTCATTTGACCTCCTTGATTCATTTATCTATGAAGATAGCCTTTTTAGTAGTAGCCCCCCCGTTATGGTATTTTTCAAGAACAAGGTGTCTTTATAGCCACACTCAAAATTCTTACCTGAAGTACTATCGGATATTTGTCTTAACAAGTCCATTAATCTACCAGTGTTTTCCCATAACCATATAAATCTCAGCAAGAGACCTCCTTTCATACCTTAGGTGTTAGACAGGCATTGGCCTTCTATCTAGTTAGACCAAGCAATTTTGGAAATCACCTAGAGTGTCTGTCTCCATCACAGAGATTCAAGGAGTCCACCATCTCAGCCCAGAGACCTTTGGATCTCTGGGCATGTTGTCACTTGCTGTACAGATGGGGCTTTACTTCCCGGCCCATCCAAAAGGTAATAGTGCACTCTACCAGATCACAAGCAAGAACCACAGCTTTATTCAGAAGCATTCCAGCATCTGAGATATGTAGAGCTGCTCCATAGGCCTCAATGCATACTCTTTCTAAACACAGTACCTTAATTCATGCCACCAGGTCTGTTGCAGTGCATAGTAATGTGGTACTATCTTCAATTCTGGACTCAGTTCTGAAGCTCCCTCCTCTCTGTGGTATGGTGCTTAGGAGTTATCTGAAGTGGAGCACCCACAGGGACACTACTCAAAACAGAAGAGGTTACTTGCACTGTGCAGTAACTAAGTCTTTGAGATGTGTGTCCCTTTGCTTTCTTTTTTTTTTTTTTTTTTGACATTTGGATAGAGAAGGAAGTGAGAGTGATTCACCCAGGCAGCCATATATACCCTCGGTGTGCGGCACGAGGTTGTATAGAGCATGTGCACAAGCCAAATCGACACAGCTAATGGAAAATCTACAATCAAGGGCTCAAGAGGCACATGCACACCTGAAGTGGAGCGTGCACAGGAACACACCTCTCTAAGAATTACAGTTACTGCACAGCATAAGTAAACTCTTCTAGTGACATCATCAAGGAGAATCAGGGCGATCCGTGCCTTGACAGCTGACTGTCCCTTGGTTTTCCTGGAAAAATTAGGCTATTAATCTTATGGTTGCCTCTTTGCTGAGTTATACAAGAGTTGGGGGCTTTTCAGTGGGTACATTTCCCTGTTGGAGAGAAATTAGTGACAGACGCAGAGTATTCTGAATCCTGTTTACCTTGAACAGAGGTGGCCAAAACTGCACACAGGCAATTCCATTTGTAGAAACCATTGCTAAGACAGTACTGACTCAAGCCCTGTTGCCAAAAACCATCTCCCTTCTTTCTCACTCTTGGTCACTGTTTCTTTGCTTTTAGCACACTGCCTGTTTCTCTATCTTACTAGTGCCCTGTAATTTATAGCTGGAAAAACCCTTAGCTCAAAACCACTAGCTTTTCATAGATTCATAGTGTCTGAGGCCAAAGGGGACCAATGTGATCATCCAGCCTGATCTCCTGTATAACACAGGCCATAGAACTTCCCCAAAATAATTCCAAGAGCAGATCTTATAGAAAAGCATCCAATCTTGATTAAAAAATTATCATTGATGGAGAAACTACCATGACCCTCGATAAATTGTTTCAATGGTTAATTACTTCCACTGTTAAAAATTTACACCTTATTTCCTGTCTGAATTTGTCTAGATTCAACTTCCAGCCATTAGAGCATTTTATACTTTTTCTCTGGTACATCAAAGAGCCCATTATATTTTTCCCCCACATCTCATAGACTGTAATCAAGTCACCCTTTGATCTTCTCTTTGTTTTTTGGTGCTGTGGAGCTTGTTCCCAAAACTAAACATGGGTTTGTTCAGGTGGGCATTGGTGATGACCCTCCTTATGCACAGATAGGAACCTTAGACAGGTTTGGCTATATCCACTGTCCTGTGGAACCAGCTCCTCTGTTAGACACCATCCAGATAACTGAGAGATGCTTAATCCATGCAATCAATTTACCAGCCATCTAGATGCAGTTGCTTTAGCCAGCATCAATGAAGTCCCTTGGACCAGGCCCACAATATTTATATGGAGAGTGGAATATATAGTATTTATATCAATAATTCATAACATCCACTTCATTAATACATTTGCCATAACAATAAAATAAATGTGAAAACTGCTTTGAGTTGCTGTCAAGTTAGAACTATATCTATTCATAGTTTCCCTAGATTATTTATAGTTTACAAAAACAAGTCTGAAGGAGACGAAAGCTCACCTCACAAATTTGTCTAAATGGATTAGACTATGCATTCAAACCTTTTATGACCTTGCAGGTGCCTCAGTATCTGCAGGCCTCATGGTATAGCCTCCCAAATTAAAAGCAACTTCCACAGCATGCCAGAGGAATGTCTATCATATAGAGATGTCCTGGAGCTAATTTTAACTATTTACAAACATTATTCCCTTGACCTAGCCAGGTCAGATGCCCAACTCAGGAGAACAGACTTGCAATCTTTATTTAGTTGTGTTTTTTTCAGTTCCACCTCCATGGAGGTTAATTTTTCAAAGGAAAACTGTAATTTTTAGTAAGATTGTCTGTGTAGAGCCACACACCACACTTTCCTCTTGGGCAGAAACACAAAGTGTAGCCCTTTATATGCAGACAACCTAGTCACTGTCACACTCAATTTAATTTCACCTTTTTGAGAAGTTATCCATTTCAGTAATCTTTCAGGAAAGAAGTTGAATGTTAATAAATTAGACATGCTTTGGTCTAGTTCAGACCATTAAAGTGGATCTAAACAAATGACAAAAACTTTCAGCAGGATTTCATTCACAAAAATATGCATTTTACCACTGAGAAAACAAAAATACCAAAACTTTAAAATATATATAGAAAATTTAAAAATCACACATTCCACTGAACCGGACCCTCTGGCAACCCAAAATATGAGGAGATCTTACACTTCTAATCTACAGCTTTATTTCTGAGCCTGGATCATAGATAATGGAAAATCTAGTAACCCATCATTCACAAATCAAATACAGTCAATTTGAATTGATCAGACTAATTAATATTATTTTCCAGTCTTGAATAAACCACCAGTTCTTCTTTGAGTGATTAAACATTAAACATGTACATTCCACTCTTGGTGTGCGCACACAGTTGCCAGAAACTTTTTCTTCACTGGTGCTTGTTGGAATGGATTCAGCACCCTTTGATGCTGCCCACATCTAGATCCAATATAAAGCACCCAGCTGACTCTGAGCCCACTCTGTTTGTTCTTACGACCCATGATGGATGCTGGAACTACTCTTCTGCATTCACAAGTTCAGTGTACTTTTTCTGTATATTTTTAGTTTTAGTGAAGTTGTTAATTAGTTCATTATCAGTGTTTATAGTTTTTTCATCAAATCCTTAGTGCTGAGGGACGCCTCAGCACTGGGCTTCAAGCCCTGTGTCTCCTGCAACAAGGCAATCCCCTGATTGACCTGCATTCAAGCTGTTTGAGGTGCCTAGAAGAAGCTCATATTGGAGACCATTGCCAGATCTACAAGGACTCACACAAAGAAGGATCGGGTGGCCAGGCTAAAGTTCCTGCGCATGGAAAATGCATTGAGAATGCCATCTGATCCAGGCCAGTCAGACTTGGCACCAAGTGCCTCAGCATCTGTAGTGCTCCTCCTACTGTACCAGAATCTTGGCACTGATCACCACCCCATGCCGAGAAAAGGGCAAAAGAAACGAGGAATCCCTAGCACAAAAGGCTGCCAGACATGGGGATCAGAGCGACATGCAGTCTACACCAAAGCACTCCTCTGCCATGGCATTGTAGAAGCCAACACCACTGACTCCAGCACCTACACAGGTACCACTGTGTCTGGAGACAGAAGAGGCTTCCTTATTGGTGGCACCACTCTATACTGATATCTTGGTACCGACCATGCCAGAGGCATTTGCAGCTGCCAGGGATCTTCTCTGCTGATAGTTCTGGTATCACCAGCAGTACAAGAGTCGACTTTACCAGTGCTGGCAGAAAAGGGTGTACCGGTCAGGTAGTTACAACACTCAGTACTGTGCCAACCCCAAGTACCCAGGACAGCTCGCCCTTCAGTACCATCAAAGGGGAAACCTGCAATGCTCACCTCAGTATGGAGCTTTCCACCCCGGCACAGTTCATCAGTGCTATTGAGGAAGGACCCCTTTGGTCGCTAGTCTGTTCTCAGTAATGGCAGATGACAGAACAAGGAGCAATGGTCTCAAGTTGCAGTGGGAGAGTTCTAGGTTGGATAGTAGGAAAAGCTTTTTCACTAGGAGGGTGGTGAAGCACTGGAATAGGTTACCTAGGGAGGTGGTGGAATCTCCATCCTAAGAATTTTTTAAGGCACAGCTTGAGAAAGCACTGGCTGGGATGATTTAGTTGGGGTTGGACTAGATACTCCTGAGATCCCTTCCAACCCTAATCTTCTATGATTCTGAGATTTGTCTGTTGGGGTGACTTCAAACATATTCTACTGATAACCTCATCGCTGCCAGATATACTGAACTGTACCCTAACATTAAAATGTGTGGGGCTATTGCTGAGCTCCATTAGAGACAGCCTGGCAGCCATCACGGCTTTGCATTCTCCAACAGAGGGTTATTCTGTTTTTGCCCACCCAATAACAGTGAGGTTCCTTGGGGGCTTGGAAATCCTGGTTTTACTATGTACTTATTGTACTATGTACTCAGGCATGTCACTTTACCCCTTTATTCATTTGCAGAATGAAGATAATACCTATATCACAAAAGCATTGTGAGACTTAATTAGTGGATTTTTAAATACCTGAAATCTTTGGATGAAAAGTGAAAAATATTGTTAAAGTTGTTAGGCATAAAATGAGAGCCTAATCTCATTGGGTCATTAGAGAGTCCATGGTACTTTTTTACCAGAGTGTAGTGGTCCACTGTCCTGACCTAATTCCACTTACAAACTGATTGCACAAGAAATGAGAGGACTGGAAGGAGATCTGTCTGGATCCACTACAGCCCACTCCCCTCTACTTCCCCAGAAGGGAATGAAGTCAGGCAAATAAATTGCAAGGAAGAATGAGAGATGAAAAACTGTTATTGACTGGAGTTCAGTATCCTGTTTTCTAACAGTGGCCAATGCCTGGTGCTTCAGAGGGAATGAACAGAACAGGCTATCATCAAATGATCCATCCTTTGTTGTCCACTCCCAGCTTCTGGCAAACAGAGGCAAGGGACATTCAGACAATGGTGTTACATCCCTGACAATCTTGGCTAATAGCCACTGATAGACCTATCCTCCATGAACTTATCTAGTTCATTTTTTAACACTGTTGTAGTTTTGGCCTTCACAATATTGCCTACCAACAAACTCTACAAGTTGACGATGGTGCACTGTGTAAAGAAGAACTTCCTTTTGTTTGTTTTAAACCAGCAGCTTGTTTGTGTCATTAGGTGACCCCTAGTTCTTGTGTTATGTGAAGGAGAAAATAACATTTCCTTATTCCCTTTCTCCACACCAGTCAAGATTTTATAGACCTCTATCATATCTCCTCTTAGTTGTCTCTTTTCCAAGCTGAAATATCCCAGTCTTTTTAATCTCTCCTCATACAAAAGCTATTCCATACCACTAATAATTTTTGTTGCTCTTCTCTGTACCTTTTCCAATTCTAACATTCTTTTTACAGATGGGGCAACCAGATCTGCATGTAGTATTCAAGATGTGGGTGTATCTTGGATTTTATATAGAGGCATTATGATATTTTCTGTCCTATTATCTATCCCTTTCCTAATGGTTCCTGGCATTTTGTTAGCTTTTCTGACTGCTGCATATTGAGTGGATGTTTTCAGAGAACTATCCACAATGACTCCAAGATCTTTTTCTTGAGTGGTAACAGCTAATTTAGACCCCATCATTTTATATGTACAATTGGGATTATGTTTTCCAATGTGCATTACTTTGCATTTATCAACATTTAATTTCATTTGCCATTTTGTTGCTCAATCCCTTTGTAACTCTTCACAGTCTGCTTTGGACTTAATTATCTTGAGTCCTTTGTATTGTCTGCAAATTTTGCTACCTCAATGTTTATACTTTTTCTAGATCATTTATGAATATGTTGAATAGCATTGATTCTAGAACAGAACCCTGGGAGACACCACCATTTACCTCTCTCCATGTTCCAGGCCATGTGGGTCAGTTCAAGATGTGTCCAACTGTCCAAAGTTTTCAGACATTCAGCATTGTCCCTTTCTGTTCTTGTGCCTTTTGTGATGCTGTTGTAAAAGCAGGAGTACATGCGCCTTCCAGAACAAGGCATCCCAGTTTAACAGAAAGAAGTCAGTGATTAAACCATCTGAAAATCACCTGTATCTTCCATTGATAACAAAGGTTTTTCTCTGAGGAGTGTCCCTGTGGGTACTCCAGTTTAGGTGTCTGTGAGCCCTGTGCCTGTAATTGTAGATTTATGATAGCAGTTCCTGGTTGGGTCACACATGCATTGTCGCTGCCTCGCGCCACCTCAGGTTATTATTTTGTGCTGTGTGACCAACTATCCCTCAGTTCCTTCTCTACCACTTTTGCCTTGAGTCAGAGCCCTTAGCAACATGTCTTCTCTCAAATTAGAACATATATACTGGATAGTTATTAGCTAGCAATTAGATAGCAACCCTACCCTTCCTGTTTACCTTATCCATTTTTTTCTTCAAAAATAAAATCTAAATACTATTTTATTAGGAAAATAAGTTTCAGTTATCATTTTCCCTGTTAGTATCATTTTCATTCCCTGCTCCCCAGCTTGGGGTAAAAAAACTCCCTGGCATGCCCAGCTCTCCAGGGTTCACTGTCTGACATCCAGGCTCTCCATCCTGTTTCAGACAGATACATGCAGTGTGTCCGCTGTCTCAGCGAGTCACATATCCCACAAAAGTGTTCGCATTTCCGTAACCTAAACACCAGAGAAAGGAAAGCAAGAGACCTCCAACTCAAACTCCTTATGATGAGAGAAACCGTATGACCTGCCTCAAACTCCGATTCAAAGACCCCCCCTCACCCACCAGCAAATGGTTGCCACTAGCAGCCTCTGAAAGAGGTCCTGCCACAAAAGCTTCAACTAAGGAGCCCTTACCTAAAAAGGCTACAAAGTGCTCTCAAACTTCTCCACAGAGAGAGCCCACTAAAAGAAAGCACTCCTCATCAACAGAGACATCTTCGGGACAATATGCACCAAGCGCATTGGATTCAGAGACACCAGAACTGTCTGGTACTGGTGGTACCCAGAGAGCTAAAGACTCTAAGTGGGCAAGTTCTGATAAAGGCACAAAGGGCAAAGCAAAAGCCCACAGCCTCGGTACCTATGGAACCAAAAAGACACTCGGCACCGAGCAGCTCAACTTCGCAGCAGTCAATGGCACTGCTTACAGTACCTACAGTGCATGGTACCAGATCTATGGCACTGATGACAGCAATTCATATGTCAGTACTGCCAGTTATGCTGACATCACTAATGTCCCACTGGGTACAGCAGCAGTTTCTGAGAGAAAGAAACCTATGTCTCATCTACTCCAGAATCTCCCCTCTTCGGTATTGACATTACTCCAACCCATTCAGTACTGAGTCGCCTGACCACTGCACCCAGGTCTGTCCCCCCCACTCTCCAGTGAAGAGGAAGGTTAAATATATTCACTCCATCTGCTGCTCACTCACCCAGACCAAGACCATCACAGCAGTCAGGCTATCACACAAGCTCTGGTTCACCCAGCTGGTATGGGCATCCAGCACCCCTCATACCATTCTCACCACACTGGCCGTACTGTGATCTGTGGGCTATATACAGGGCACAAAAACAGAAACCCCCCAAGTCCACCAAGATTGAGGGCACCACAGTCCCCCGCATCAACCATGCCACTACCCTCGGAGCCTCAAAAAGGGGTCACAGAAGAGACCGATGAAGCCTCTGATCAGGAAGACTCATCATCACCAAAACTACCATCTTCTCCAGATGAAACAATAATGTCCCATTGCCCACCACAGGGGATGACATTAAACAATTTCAGGAACTTTTCAAAAATGGAAGCAGAATCCCTGCTCATATCCCTGGAAGAGATACCTGAGTCTTAGCATTAACTACTGGACATTCTTCAAACATCCACCTCAGCAAAGATAGCACTGCCTGTTAATAATGCTATCATAGAACCTGCCAAAACCATCTAGCAGACACCACCAGCAGCACCACCATCGTGCAAGAGGTCAGACAATGTCCCTTCCAAAGGAAATGAATTTTTGTTCACACATCGCACACCAAACCCCTTAGTGGTGGATGCAGTAAACGAAAGGAGGAAGCAACATCATACAAGGAAAACCCTTTATGACAAAGACTGGAAGAGGCTTGACCTCTTCAGCCATAAGGCATACTCCTCTGCAACACTACAATTCCAGATAGTGAATTATGAGGCCTTTTTATCAAAGCACACACACACAATTTTTTCTAAAATGGCAGAATTTGACGGCTTTTCAGATGAGAAAAAAAAACAGTCTAGGGCCAATATCACTGAAGGCCACCTCATTGCCAAGACAGCCCTGCAGGCCTCACTCGATTCTGCAACCACAGCTGCATGCTCTATGATATCAATAGTCATGAACTGTGCATCATGGCTACATCTTTATGGGTTCCCCAGAGAGGTGAAACAGACCATAGCGGATCTGCCATTTGAAGGCTCAAAACTATTCGGGAAAAAATTGAGTCCCTCCATGCTCTAAAAGATTCAAGGGCAACTCTAAAATCACTGGGTATCTATAGGCCAAGCCGAAATTCCACGTCCACCATACACATGGCCACACAGACAATATGACCAAAGTCGTAAACACAAACAAACCAGACGATGTCAAACACCAAACCAGCCTTCGACAATCTATTTTGAGATGATTTTGAAGGTGTGGTCAAGAGCATGAGACTCCCAGAAATTCTAACATTGGAAACACATGCCATCTCCACACCATTCAGAGATTGACGGTCACTATTTTACCGAGTCTAGCAGAATATCATGGCAGACAAATGGGTTCTGGAAATCATCGAGATTGGTCTCTCCATCCCTTACCTCAATCCCACCTACCCACCCACCCCCTTTCTTATCCCTCTTCAGGGATCCGTCTCATGAGTACCTGCTGCAACAGAAAGTAAAACCACCTTATACATCTATGTGCAGTAGAACCTGTACCACCACAATTCAGAGGGAAAGGTTTTTATTCACATTACTCTCTAACACAGAAAAAGATGGGTAGATGGAGGCCTATTCTAGATCTAAGAAGACTCAACAAATTCTTCAGAACCCAACACTTCAAAATGGTGACATCAGCTATGATAAGTCCAGTGCTAGAAAGGGAGGATTGGCTCTCTGCTCTCAACCTCCAGGGTGCATATTTCCATATAATAATCCATCCATCACACAGAAGGCTCCTAAAATTCACCTTAGGAAAACAACACTTCCAATACAAAGTACTTCCCTTTGGACAGTCGACCACCCCAAGGTTTTCTCAAAAGTCTTATCAGTGGTGGCAGCACATCTACGAAGACATGGGATTATGATATTCCCATATCTAGACAACTGTGTGAGAAGGGCACTAACACAACATGAAGTGATAGAGGCTATTCAAAGCACAATAACCCTACTAACAAACTTAGGGTTACAAAAAAACAAAGAAAAGTCAGCACAATTTCATAGAATCATAGAATATTAGAGTTGGAAGGTAAATTTTATCTGAGGATAGTCCTGCTTTGAGCAGGGGGTTAGACTAGATGACCTCCTGAGGTCCCTTCTAATATTCTATGATTCTATGATTCACTCATACCAGTACAAAAATTAGAATTAATCGGGACTTAATCTCAATTGCCCAAAAGCCACAGCTTCCTTACCTTGACAGTGCTTCACCATTCTAGTCAACCTAATATCAACTGTTACAAATAGCCCTCAAACATCAGCCAGAGCCTGCCCACAACTACTAGGGCACATGTCAGCAACAATATTTGTAGTGAAGCACATCAGACTTCACATGAGATGCCTGCATGTGTGGCTTTGAACAGCCTACACACCACACAGGTACAGCCTCAACAGACTCCTCACAGTGCCACACAAAGTAAAGTAAAAGTAAAATAAAGTAAAATAATGGACACAATCAAAGAATGTCTGTACAAGAGTTCTTTTTCTACAAAAGACCCCAACAATGACAATCACCACGGATGCCTCCCTAATAGGCTGGGGAATGCATCTACTCAACAACATGGTTCAAGGCTGGTGGTCCTCATCAGAATCCAACCTTTACATAAACCTGCTAGAACTAAGAGCAGTCCAAAATGCATGCAATCACTTCTTACCACTGATCAAGGACAAATCGATCAGGTTCCTAACGGACAGTGTGGCATGCATGTTCTATATAAACCACCAAGGGTGAGCAAGATCACATTCCCTATGCACAGAAGCAATGCTGCTCTGGAACTGGTGCATCAGCCACAACATTGACATATCGGCATCATACCTTCCAGGATGTGAAAACGCAACAGTGGGTGCACTAAGAAGAGACTTCTCATGGAACCATGAATGGGATATGGACCCTGGAGTTTTTCACATGATAGTCACACAATGGGGGTTCCCTACCATAGACCTGTTTGCAACATCACAGAACACCAAGTGCTCACAATTTTGCTCCAGAGCGGGACTGAATCCCTACTCCCTAAGTGATACTCTCCTAATAAGTGGGACACACTCTTAATGTACACTTTTCCGCCCATACTGCTCCTAGCCCAAGTCATTCAAAGATCAGGAGGGACAAATCTGGAATCATCTTAATAGCACCTACATGACACAGACAGACTTGGTTTCCATACTTCTCATGATGTTGGTGTGTCCACATCAAAGTCTTCCTCACATACATCCTCTCCTCTCCCATCACCCCAACCCGATGATCCTGTATCTCAAAGCATGGTTACTCCATGGCTCAGAGAAAGCAAAACAATCTGTTTGTTGGAGGTAAAGGATATCTTATTAAACAGCAGAAAACAAATACAAGAAAGACATACATACATAGATGGAAAAGATTCTGCACATGGTGCCAGAATAAACATCTTATACCAACTTCCTTTCCTTTAACAAGAGTACTGGATTACATATTGGAATTTTAAAAAATGGGCTCTCTACAAGTTCCATCAAAGTGCACCTGGCAGCTATCACAGCTTTCCATGATAAGATGGATGGGGCCACCATAGTCACCTATCCAACAACCAAATGATTCCTCAAGGGCATTAGCTACCCTGAGATAAGGACTCCAACTACAACATGGGACCTCAATTTGGCCTTACATGGACTCATGGAAACCCCTTTGAACCACTTGCCGCTTGCTCTTTACTTCATCTTTCCATGAAGGTGGCCTTCTTCATTGCCATCATGTCTGCTAGATGCGTAGGAGAATTAGATGCCTTAATGGCTCATCTTCCATACACAACTTTCTTTAAGGATAAAGTTACCCTAAAACCACATCCTAAATTCCTACCCACGGTCACCTCCCCATTTCATTTAAATGAACCCATCCACTTACCTGCATTTTTTCCAAAGTCTTACACAGTCAAAAGAGGAACAGCATTTTAGACCCTGGATGTTGAAAGAGCATTAGCCTCCTTCATAGACAGAACAAAAATCTTTAGAAAATCACCAAGGCTGTTCATTTCTATAACAAAGTGATCAAAAGAGGAAAACATCTCAAAACAGACACTATCCAAATGGATATCAGGATGCATTCATTTTTGTTATCAAAAACATCAGTTACAAGCCCCAATGGGGAACAGCACACACTTTACAAGAGCACTTTCAACATCCATTGCTTTTCTCAACAACGTCCCCATTACGTCTGCCCACACTTTTATAAAGCACTATGCTATAGGATAACAATCATCTTCAGATGCCTTATTCAGACTCATGGTTCCATCAACTGTCATGAGTACAACTCCAAAACTCCTTACTTCCACTGAGGGGCAGTGCTTGACAGTCACCTAAAGTGGAGCACTCAGAGGGACAGCCATCTCAAAGAACCTCAGTTACTGCACAAGGTGAGTAACTCTCTTTAGGGGGCTTATTTAGGGGTGGAACTCAGTTTGTAACCCAACTTTCTTTCTTGCTCCTGCATGCTTCTTCCAACTGTTCACACATTTCCAAGCATAAAGATGCATATGAACTTGTGCGACATCTCAGAGATGAGGCCAAACCTCATTCTCCAGCACAGCTCTGATGAGTTTGGGGGTCCCATCAACTATGGTTACAGTGTGCTTCAGAACAGTAGCCAAACAATAGCCTCCTGGGATATCATCTGTGCTTCTTACTGTGCTGTTCTACATATGGGAATTAGAGAGAACAGCAGATCTCAGCCTTGGGGAGGGAAAGAGCAAAATTCTTTAGGAGCTATCCAGTGAAAGCTCCATCAAAGGAGAAGAGAGAGAGGAAGAAATGGTGGTGTTGGGGAAGGGAGTGGGAACTTCAAACACTTTATTAAGTGTCAGTGACTAACAGATCAGCTGGGTGCAGCCTTTGGCGAAAAATGAAATAATTTGCAAACAGCTTGGATAAAGTGTGCATAAAGGATAAAAAATGTTAAAAATAAACTGTTAATATGATAAAATAAGAGTGGATGCTACAAGCTGTGGCATGTCATGACTCTCAGGAAATACAGTTCTGAAAAAATACAAAAGGCCTTCAGTACGAAGTAATGAGGCGCATCTAATTATATTTAAGAAAGAAGAGCAAGAACTACTTAGGAACACACACAACCAACCCCTGTCTTCTCTTATAGGCCAGTCAGAATTCCAGTCCCAGAGACACCATTATTTCATAGACGGGTGAGGAATTTAGAGAGCATCACAGAAAACAAGGTTGTTATTTTCCCATAACTGTGAAAAGAAATAGAAAAGTCTTCCTTGTCTGTTCTCTTCCTCCTCCCAATAACTCCCATCAGGAAAAAAAAACAAACCCTTGCCTCCAAAAAAACCTAAGCCAAAATAAGCCTGACCACCATGAGAAATTAAGCCCATCAGAATGACATTTGACACCATCAGGCCACAGCTGAAGAACAAGGGAAAAGTTTTCGGACGACTGTCACTGACCCATAGTCCCTCACTCCTAACCTTGCTCTGCAACATATGTTTCTCATTTCCTTGCTTATAGCTGGTCCAAGCTAATGATATGTGTTTTGGCAGCCATCCCGTGCTTGGCATACTGCCTGCCTTGTTCTCATTGTCCCAGCTACTTACAGAAATCTCTTTCTCTGTCTTTCTTCTCTCTTTTAGAAAACCAGCTTTACAGAACAATAAATATGCAAAACAGCTTTCACTCTACACAGCTACCATCTTGAATACTCCACTTTCCCCACCAACCAAACACATCCTATCAATAGAGACATGAAGAGACTTCCCATGTGTGAGAGGTAAGTTAACATACAAAGTGAAACTTCAACATATTGGCCCACTGGAGTCTTGCATTGCTATAAATATGAACACAGCTATTTTGAGGGACGATGGCATGGGAAAGTTCTGCCTGGAATCTTGGATATGTCAGAGAAGACAGATCTTTCCAGCAGACATGGGAAGAGGGACTAAACACTCAGAACAGGACAGAAGAGCGGAACAACTTGGCAGTTGCAAGAACTGATTAAAATAGGAATGAGAGATGCCAACATATTTGGTTTTCTGCCTGAGTAATTAGTAAAGGGCTGCCAAGTGATCAAATGGCATGACAAGGTAGGAAGGATGGTCTATTGAATAGACTATTGATAAGACCCAAAGTTCTCTGCTTAATTCCCAGCTCTGCGACAGACTTACTGTATGACCTTGCTCAAGTCATTTATCCTCTGCTTCAGCTGAATAATACCTACCTCACAGGTGTGTTGTGAGTCTTAAATCTGTTTATCATTGTGAGGTTCTCAAATACTGTGGTGATGAGGGTCATATAAATACCTAGATACATAGATGTTTGGCTTTCAGCTTCTCGTTGGTGAGGGAGGGAAAGTCTGATAAAATAGGGAGTGAGCAGAATGTTCCATTTTACTGACCTCTTATTGGAGGGACCTGGGCTCCCCATTAAATCATGTAACTTTTTCAAAAGATTTTTGTTATTTCTGTACATTAAGCCTGCCAGACCTGCCTGAATAGGCCAACACACATAGAATCATAGGAGTGGAAGGGACCTCACAAGGTCATCTAGTCCAATCCCTTACACTTATGACAGGACCAAGCATTATCTTTCTAGACCATCCTTGACAGGTGTTTGTCTCTTTTAACATAGCTGTGTTCAGGAAACTTTAACTGCAGCTTAACAAATTCTCATGCAAATAATCATACATTAAAATATAAAAATGTGTGATAATAAAGCTTGCAGCAGACAGCTAGATTGTGCCCAAAAGGCACAGCACTTTGGGCAGAGGAGGCTGTATTGTAATAGGAGCCTGAGGAGGAAAGCTGGCAGACCTTTTGGAGGGTGCAGCAATTTTTCCCTTCCATACCCAGCTACCCCTGCTGACTAAGCACAGCGGGATTGGGGTGACGGTTCTACTGCCTTTTGGGTGACTAATATCACAGTGCACATTGGCCTGTCACATGCCTGTACTCCCCATTTACACCAGCTGAACCATGTGCAAATGTGAAAGGGAGAGGGGAGACTCTTAGACCCTGCTGTGCACTGCAGAGGGCCAGACTAATCTGGCCTTGAGTCTTTCTTTTCCAGTATGTTGAAAGTATTACACTATCCTTGTGTTTTTTATTAAGATTTTTTTAATGTGCTGGACTCTAGTCTTATAGCACATATATAGAATATAAAACAATCAAAATAATTTACAGCATAAATAAGAGCGTAAGTAAGAGAAGTAAGGTAAACTTATCTCCCAAATAAAGCTTCAGAAAAGAGATGGCCCTTCAGCTTGCTTTAAAAATCATCAAATGCGAGATCTGGAGAAACCCTCAGTGAAAATTTTCTCTTGTAAATCAAGGTCCTACTACTCAAATGCTTCAACTGATTACCATTGCCTCTGAAATACACAGGAAGGGAGTCAGTCTCAAAAGTAGGCAAGGACCAAACAATTTAGGGCTTTCAAGGTTAAAATCAACACCTTAAACATCACCCATCAATCAACTGGTAGCAGTTCAGATCATGAAGCAATAGTGTAATCCCTCTTTATTAGGTAAGTGGTTGAATTCAGCACTATCTGTAATTTTTAGCTAACATTAAAGTAATCTAAGATTGTGGTGACCAAGCCAGGAATGTCTGTAGTGAGTAATAGACAGGAAAGAAAAGGCAACAGCTTTGTTGCCAAACACAAAAGATGGAAAACACTCTTGGTACCACTCATATTAGAACAACTAGAACAACAGCTGCTAGGAATTTAAACAAGAACCCCAAGCTGCAACACTGCATAAAAATGGCAGGCATACTCCTCAAAAAGGGTGCTGATGAATCTTCATAATTTCTTCTGGTTACTTTCCCCAGCATGTCAGCACTTCTGCTTTATCTGAGTCATGCTTTAGCCAGCTAGCCCTCATCCACACTCCAGTCTTGTGGAGAAACTGGGGCAAGGTGCTCAATTCCACTGTCTGGATCAGAAGAGATTGAGATACGTAACTCCAGGTCATCCACATACTAAAGACTCCATTACCAGTATATTCTACTAATCCTACTAACAGCCCCATGTATTTGTTAAACGGGAGTGACAGTGTAGAGCCCTGTGGATCCCCATATGAGAGAACCCTGGAGGACAAATAAGCAATTGCCCAGTACTACTCAGTTTTCTCTTAAAAGAAAGGGAGAGAGCCACACAATAGCAACTCCATCTACCTTTTCTTTGGTCTGTAAAGTGAATCAACAACACCTCATGGACAAAGGTATCAAAAGCAGATGACAAATATAGAAAAATCAGCATGGACACATTCATCCCCAGGAGGAGATAAACCAATATAACCAGTACAGTGTCTGTACTATTCCAAGATCTAAAACTAAAATTACTAGAGTCAAGAACTCCTGAGAACTCCAAATATTGACAGAGTTGTTCTGCCACAATCTTTTCAATAATCTTTTCCAAAAAGAAAGATTCAACTCTGCACAATAACTAGAGACCATCAATGTCCAGAGACAGACACACTCTGGGTTACTATGTAGACTAACCCTTATTTCTGCTTTGTTGCTTTACTATCAGGATAACCCTAACAAAGATAATGTAAACTCTAGCACAAGCTCTCCAGGCTCAGCTAAATACTAGTTTTTTGCATAAGATTTTTCAGCCCCATCCCATAGTTCTCAGACTATTTTCAGCCTCCCAAAATCACCAGGAATTAATCTACAACAACAACAGAATCCTGCCATCTTTTTACAGATGCTGTATGCCATGTAGTTATAGCTGTGTCAGTACCAAGATATTAGAGTACACAAGGTGAGTGAAAAGATATAACCTCACACAGCTTCTCTCTCACCTGTTTACAGAGGCAGGACATCACCAATAAAAGTCACAGTTCTTAACCACTCAAGAGTAGTATGGATCTAAGGCCTAGTCTACTCAAGGAAGGTTTTGCCATTTTAACTACAAAGTACAGTTAAACTGACAAAACTCTCCTAACGTAGACATGATTATACCAGCATAAAAATTTCTGACTACCATAGGCTTTCCTGATAAAAGAATGTTTAAATCATCATAACTGTGCCTTCTCTAGGGCTTTTACTAGCATAGTTAAATTGGCAAAAAATCAAGCCCTTAACCGATACAGCTATGCCAGCAAAAGTTGCTAACATAGACCTGCCCTAATTTGTAGATCACAGTCTGCAACCCCTTCCTTCCACTATCAGTTGCAAACTATATATTTTGCCTTCAGAAATACTAGACATTAGTATTTCATCAGCCTACTCATACTCAGCATGGTGAAAATTAAATGTTTTAATTTTGCCTTTTTTCCTTCTTAATCAATCACTGTTATCCATGCATTCAGCTGCTAGGGCTTGATCCTGCATCATTGAAGTCAATAAGAGTTTTGCTATTGAATTGTATGGGAATAGAATCAAGTCCTTCCTAGGCTCAGAACCTGTGTGTCATACTCAGCTCCATTCTCTCTCCTCTTACGCCTCTCCCTGTATCCAGGTCATTGTTAAATTCTGCCCGTTTTCACCCTATAATATTACCAAAAGCCATTCTGTCTTCCCCATCCCTTTTGCTGAAACTATGCTTCATGCTTGATTATCTCTTGTGTTGACTGCTGCAACCTCTACATCTATAGCTGGCCCAGTTCTCAACTGCATTCCTCAGGTCTACCCAATATGCTACCACCTAAATCACCTTCCTCACCTGCCATTCCTACCTTGTCTTCCTCACCCTCAACTCTCTGCTTTGGGTGCTCTTCCTCATCAGACCTCTGCTCTGAATTCACTTCTTTCTGTTCAACTGTCACTGAAGATCCTAGTCTTCATCCTAGACATTGACCTCAAATGTAATATGTCTGACTATAAGCACATCTCATGATCTTCCACTGTCACCCTCATGCTTCCATTCCCCTCCGAAAACCTACTTTGCCACCATCTATTGCTATCTTATGTCTACTTTAGATTGTAAGCTCCTCAGGGCAAGGACCTGTCATTTTTATCTGCCTGTGAAACAACATGCACATCTATAGAGCAGTGTAAATAAGTACATTATTTTGATTTACTTCCCAGTCCACATTTTATTTTTTTATATGCCTGTTGCAGAGTGTGGGTACTACAGAGCTGGAAACTTTCCATGGAGTTTTGTGTTCAGGGTATTGGGATGAGAGGATAATGAATTTGGTTCCTTTAGGCACGTAAGAGTGAAAAGAAGAAAGAGGCATCTTGAGACCTTGGTATAAGAACCAAAAAAGAGAGAGAGAGAGGAATCATGTGTCAGAGATATTGGCCCTCTCCTGTAGAATAGGGCCCTTGCTGAGTCTGTCATTTCTCAAAGCATCCTTGTGAATGAATTTTAGAGAACAATCAGATACAACCTGTAATGAAGTGTACTCTGATAGTTCACGCAGGTAAAAGCAGTTAAATCTCACCTCAGATAGTGTAATGTTCCTTTTTTAGTCTCAAGGATATCAGGCTTTAATAACCAGAGTTAATACTCCAACAGTTCCAAACTCTTACTCATAACAAGATCCACTGACTAGAAGTTAATGTCTGCAAAATTCAGACTGACTAGAGGAAGCAGATTTTTAAGAATAAAGGTAATTAACTATTGGAACAGATTATCAAAGAAATGTGATAAATTAACCACCCCTGGAGTCTTTAGTTTAAGACTGGTGTCTTTCTAAAAGATGTACTCTAGCTCAACCACAGGTGGCTGGGCTTGCTGCAGGAGTTACTGCGTGAAGTTCTCTGGCCTGGGTCATGAAGGAGATCAGACTAGATGATCATAGTGGTCACTTCTGGCCTGAAAAATCTAACGTTGATATTCTGTGCTGTGCCTTCTAGAGGAGCACTACTTAAGGTGCAGCCCAGAAGGCCCACATGTGCACCCTCAGAATTTGCTCTACGTGCTGAAAGTGCCCATGGTACAAATGAGGTTTACGGGTAGCTCTAGACCATGGCAGCCTAGAATCTCTGTAGCAGGTTACACTATAAACACTTCCCCTTCCACCTCCCTTACAACTTCAGGCCAGAGCTTGTGAGGGAGCTAAAATAGAGCTGTTTTCAGCAGCCCTTCACTGTGCCTGTAGTGGAAGAATTCTTCTGGGGTCCCTTTGGAAAAATTCTGGGCCCTGTATGCCACTGCAGCAGTGTCTAGGGGCCAAGCATGGGTGAGAATCTGTTTCTATAAGTTTACTGGTTTTCAAAACCTCTAATACGACCATGCAAAGGAATAGATCTACTAGTGTTATATTTCACTTAGAAAAAGTTTTTGCAGATGCTGTTGCAGGTGTCAGACCAGGGAATTTTGACACTGAAAACATTATTCAACAGGAGATTTGACATCTAAGTGGTTAAAATATCAGCACATTTCACTCCTCTTAGGTTTCCCATAAACATTCAGCTATGCAATTTCACTCAATTAAACATCTTAACTACTGAAGTTCCCCTCTCCAAGGATGTAGATTGTTATTTTATGCCAAATATAGTGTAATTAAGTTTGACATAAACTTAAATATGTGGTTTGTGGGGCAAATGGGAGATGGATTTTTCCGTTTTCCCATATAACCTAGTGAGAAGGGCTTTAAACTACGTTTGATGTGGACAGGAGACAAAAGCCCACAGGTATGTCAAAAACGTGGAGATCTGGAAGAAGGTTCAGAATTTGGGGGAAGCATGGGCTGTTAAAGCAGAGTTAAGGGTGAGGCGAGAGAACCTATGAAGAAAATCAAATCAGTATCTTAGATGTCAGTATACTAATGTGAGAAGTATGGGAAATAAGCAGGAAGAACTAGAAATGCTAGTTAATATACACAACTATGACAGTTGTCATCACAGAGATTTGGGGTAATACACACGACTGGAATATTGGTATAGAAGGGTATATCTTGCTTAGGAAGGACACGCAGGGAAAAATGGAAGAGGTGTTGCGTTCTATATCAAAAATATGTACACTTGAACTGAGGTGGAGATGGAAATAGGAGACAGACTTGTTGAAAGTCTTTGGGTAAGGATAAAAGGAGTTAAAAACAAGGGTGATATCTCGGAAGGAGTCTAGTACAGATCACCTAACCAGGAAGAAGTGGAAAGCAGCTTGGGTGAAAGTGATCATGAAATGGTAGCTTTCATGATTTAAGAAAAGGAGGAGGGAAAATAGCACAATAAAGATAATGGATTTCAAGAAGGCAGACTTTAGCAAACTCAGGGAGTTGGTAGGTAAGATCCAAACAAATCCAAGTTCAAGAGAGTTGGCAGTTTTTCAGAGAAACATTATTAAAGGAACAAGAGCAAACTAGCCCACTGCATAAGAAAGATAGGAAATATGGCAGGAGATGACCCTGGCTTAACCAGGAGATCTTTAATGATCTCAGACTCAAAAAAGAGTCCTACAAAAAGTGGAAACTAGGTCAAATTACAGAGGATGAATATAAACAAGTATGCAAGGACAAAATTAGAAAGGCAAAGGTTAAACTGACTAGAGACATAAAGGGTAATAAGAAAGCATTCTACAAATATATAGAAGCAAGAGGAAGACTGAGGACAAGGTAGGCCAGTTACTCAATGAGTGGGGGGAACAATAATAGAAAATGTGGAAATGGCAGAAGTGCTACATTACTTTGTTTCAGTTTTCAACCAAAAATTTAATAGAAATTGGACATCTAACTTAATGAATGGCAGTGAAAATGAAGTAGGATCAGAGGCTACTAGGGGAAGGACAAATTAAAAATTACTTAGACAAGTTAGATGTCTTCATGTCACCAGGACCTGATGATGTACATTCTAGAATACTCAAAGAGTTGACTGAGGAGATATCTGAGACATTTGCAATTATCTTCTAAAAGTCATGGAAGATGGGAGAAATTCCAGAGGACTGGAAAAGGGCAAATATAGTGTCAATCTATAAAAAGGGGAATAAAGACAACCCAGGGAATTACAGACCAGTCAGCTTAACTGCAGTACCTGAAAAGACAATGGAGCAAATAATTAAGCAATCAATTTGAAAACACCTAGAAGATAATAAGTAACAGTCAGCATGGATTTGTCAAGAACAAATCATGTCAAACCAACCTAATAGCTTTCTTTGAGAGGATAATAAGCCTTATAGATAGGGGAGAAGTGGTAGATATGGTATATCTGGAATTTAGTAAGGCTTTTGGTACTGTCTTGAATGACCTTCTCATGCACAAACTAGGGAAATACAACCTAGATGAAGCTACTATAAGATGGGTGCATATCTGTTTGGAAAACCATTCCCACAGAGTAGTTATCAGTGGTTCACAGTCAAGCTGGAAGAGCACATCAAGTGGGCTTCTGCAGAGATCAGTTTTGGGTCTCTTTTCTGTCCAATATCTTCATCAATGATTTAGATAACAGCTTAGAAAGTACATTTACAAAGCGTGCAGACAACACCAAGCTGGGAGGGATTGTAAGTGTTTTGCAGAATAGGATTAAAATTCAGAATGATCTGGACAAACTGGAGAAAAGGTCTGAAGTAAGGACAAATGCAAAGTACTCCACTGAGAAAGGAATAATCATTTGCACACATTCACAATGGGAAATTACTGCCTACAAAGGAGTACCGAGGAAATGGATCTGGGGGGTATAGTGGATCACAAGATAAATATGAGTCAACAGTGTAACACTGTTGCAAAAAAAGTAAACATCATTCTGGGAGTATTAGCAGGAGTGTTGTAAGCAAGACACGAGAAGTAATTCTTCCGCTCTGCTCCACACTGATTGGGCCTCAACTGGAGTGTATTCAGTTCTGGACATCACATTTCAGGAAAGATAAGGACAAATTGGAGAAATTCAGAGAAGAGCAACAAAAATGATTAAAGGTCTAGGAAACATGAACTGTGAGGGAAGATTGAAAACATTGGGTTTGTTTAGTCTGGAGAAAAGAAAATTGAGGGGGGACATAATAACAGTTTTCAAATACATAAAAGGTTGTTACAAGGAGGAGGGAGAAAATTTATTCTCTTTAACCTCTCAGGATAGGCCAAGAAGCAGTTGACTTAAATTGCACAAGGCAGTTTAGGTTGGACATTAGGAAAAACTTTCTGACTGTCAGGGTAGTTAAGCACTGGAATAAATTGCCTAGGGAGGTTGTGGAATCCATCATGGGAAGTTTGTAAGAGCAGATTAGACAAACACCTGTCAGAGATAGTCTAGATAATACTTAGTCCTGTCTCGAGTTCAGGGGACTGGACTAGAAGACCTCTCAAGGTCCCTTCAAGTCCTACTTTCTATGATTTTTTATGGAGAATGCAATAATATAATGTACAATTTTTAAAAAAAATTCCTATCTTGTTACTCATTGTTTATTATACTAAAACCACAGGAGTTAATCTGTTGCCTGCTATGTTTCCAAGGCAAGTGTCTTATCACTGATTTAAAAAAACCCACCAGCTTAACAATAAAAAAAATTATTAAAACTTTTATATTGCACTCTATATGAAAGCTACCATACAGGTAGTTTATGTATCAAAGGCTAGAGGTATTAGAGAGAGCATCCATTGGTGGATAATGGACTGTTACCGGATCAGGACTGGAGTTTCTCAGTTTAGCCCAATTAATGGGATTCTTTAAATTTCTAAACTATAGTGAAGACGCTCTGCATTTCAGAGCATTATTCATTACATTGTTATGCATTTTATCATTCACTGTGCTTTGTAGTGAGCAAGCTATCTATTTTCAAGGCTGAAGGGCCCTTCGGTGACTTTGAAAGCAGGGCCTAATCATTATAATATTATTTTTACTATAGTTATTATTTATAATTTTTATTATCGTAGCATCAGGATAAGGGTTTCCTTATGCTTGGAGCTGTGCAAACACACAAGACAAGGTGCCTACCCAAGAGATTACTATCCAATTTAAGACCAGATATAAGGAAGAATAACAAATAATAGGGAGGGAAAGAGGTGAGGCAGATGAGGGTAACAGTAATAAGGTCATGCAATTATACAGACAAAGAAAGTAAATAAAAGATAGTTCAAAATAGTTTACAATTTTTTTTAATTATCATCTTTAAAATTCCCTCTGTGCTCCCTTAACATCTGTCCTCTCTAAAAAATTTGGTCACAGAGTCAATTATTATTTTTGTATAGTTTTGTTTGTTTTCCCAATTGTATATATATTTCCAGCAGACCCTGTCCCTATCATCATCAGTTCCTTGGACTAATTCTTGCCCTCTGTTATATCCACGTACGGCCTTTGAATTCAATAGCTAAGATTTGCAAAAATGACTAGTAATTTTGCATGCACAGCTTGAAACACCTTAAAGGGACCTGATTTTCAGAGGGCTCAGTGCTGTTTATGAACAAGGAAGACAAGGGATTATATCCTGGAAAGCGGTGACTCTCAAAAAGACTTAGAGATTATGATGGCTAATCAATCAAACATGAGCCTCCTTGTGCAATGTTGAGGCCAAGAGGACTAACACTGTACTTGCATGTATATTGAGTAGGAATAGGGAGGTGGTATTATCTCTGCACACACCACTGGAGACTGTTACTAGAATGGTGAATTCAGTGGAGAATGGTGAGGCTGGTTCTGGTGTCCACATCTCGGAAGGGATGTTGAAAAGACTTACAGGAATGATTAGAGGTCTGAAAAAGCTATTTTAAAATGAAAAGCTAAGAAGCTCAATATATTTAATCTATCCAAGAGAGATTTAAGAGATGACTTTATCATGGTTTATGAGTGTCTATGTGTAGAGTCCTGGGCAGTTAGAAACCTGCATCCACTGGAATAAACTTTTACCTGACCCACAATCCGCCCTCCTTCTTTTAGATTTAACCACACCCACATCTGCGCTTCAGCTGTCTTGGAGCCAGCAGCCCTCCATGAACAGTTGAGCCTCTGCCACTCCAAATAGCTGATCAGCCTCACCCTCCCACCTAACAGCTGATGAGCTGTTGAGCCCTGCCAGCATCCTAATAGCTGATCAGCTGTTCACTGCAACCCTGGAAGGCAGCTGCTCCCGCCCTGCCCCAGAAGTCAGAGAGGTCCTGACCTCCGATCCAATCTACGATCCACAAGAAATGGTCCATGAATATCTGCAGATATAAAGCAGACATCTTCAGATTAGCAGGGCTCTACCTATGTGGGAAGAAGATAGGGGTGGTAGGTCCTTTTACTCTAGCAAGCAAAGTCATAGCAAGGTTCAATGGCTGGAAGTTGAAAGTAAATTCAGTCTGGAGATAAGATGCAAATTTTTAACAGTGAAGGTAATACACCATTGTCGCAATTTACCTAGGGACAGTGATGGACTGGGACTAAAAATAGGCCCTGGCATTTAAAGCACACCAGCCAGCGCGCAGCTGAGCCCACGTGGTGGGAAGGGGTGGGTCCAGAAGGGGGAACAGAGCAGCTGCCATGCTCTGGCCAGGGTGCCACTGGACCCATGTGGTGGGAGAGTGGCGGGACGGGAGAGGAGAGCGGATGCTGCACTCCAGCCAGGGCGCCACTGGGCCCAAGTGGTGGAATCGGGGCGGGGGGAGGGGGGGGGGCTGGGACTGGGGAGCGGCTGCTGCACTTGGCCAGGCCCAGCTGAAGGGCCTGATGAAAGGCTTCCATGATGGGCCGACTGGCCCACTAGCCCTTGAGTGCACCAGCCCCTCTGGCATTTGCCAGAACTGCCAGATGGCCAGTCCACCTATGCCTAGGGATGTGTGGATTATCTATCACTTGAAGCCTTTAAATTAAAATTGGACGTCTTTCTAGAAGTTATGTTATAGCTCACCCAAACATTATTAACTTGATGCAGGAATTACTAGGTGAAATTCTATGTGTTATGCAGGAGGTCAAACTAGAGGATCATAGTGGTCCCTTCTGGCCTTAAAATCTATTAGTCCAATTTTCTTTCTTTCCAGAAGAAAGAAAGAAAGAAAGATAGAAAGAGAAATTCATGAGGAAACTTCATGGCAAGAAAGACTGTTATTCATTCAAGACCAGAAGTCCCATAGAAGATCCTTTCTATTAGAATGTTTTTAATCATACATGTGATTGCTTCTTTATACCATTTCTCAAATGAACCATATGTAAAAAGAAAAAATAGATACAAAAGGATTGTGCTGAGCTTCATAATACTATCACCCCTCTTCTTTCTTGTAAAAAAGTTGATCATTTTCCCACTCAGAAGTTATGATCTGTTTGTGGATCATACTTTCTGATAGCTTTCCAGTAAACAAGTAAAGAGACAGCAGAGATTTCAGAAAAGCTGAAGAAATTCTATTGTCTTGCAAATAAACTAAGAGTGAGTAGAAGACATATTATAAAAACAGGCACCCTTTTTGTAGCTACTCATCATCTGGACACTAAGGAGAGACGTCTCTGACATAGGAGAAAAAAGGAACAAACCTAGAGTATTAGGTTCAGAATTTAGAATTTGCCGCCGTCAGTGTAGACCCAGCCTCAGACACAGATTTACTATTTCTCAACAGCCAAAAATGTTAAGACGATGGCTGGTATAGACAAAAACTTGCCTCCTGCAAATTAGTGTACTAAAATGTAACGTATTTGAGATGAACAGGCCTGTATTCCATCTTGTTTCAGGTTCCTGAGAAATTTTGTGCAGAGCAGTTCTAGACCTCAGTTTCCTCAGGAAACAACTGAGGAAGTTCAAGTTCAGTACAGAAATTGAAGTCTTCATTTGATACTTTATTCCAAGTGTACTTCCTGTTTTTGGGCTACCTGGAGGAGGTGTACCTCCATTTACCTATTCAAGTATTAGTTCAGCTAATTCCTTGCTTTTCATATTGGGTCAACCATTTATAATACAGATTCCTATTCTTCAGATTGTCTGTGGCTCCAAGGATGCTTACGATGGTAAGCTGTACTAATAGTGGCTCTCAGGCCATTCACACATACCCATTCCTAGATAACCTATTGATCTGTGTACCACCTCTATAAAAGACCAAATCAGATACTGTTACACAGCTGCAATTTCTAGAGATACACAAGTTCCTTACAAATCCAGAGAAGCAACATGCAATTCCCTCACAAGAGATTTTACACCTGGGAGTACTCATGGTAAAAAATAAAGTATCCCAGGAAACACATTAGATAATTGTCTCAATAATTCAGGAAACCAAGTACTTCTTAGTTTTATCAGTCCAGGTAATAATGAGTCTCCTGGCATTGTTAGTAATGTGCATCCATTTTCTCATGTTTCAGATTGACTCTACACAGCCATCTTTGTTCCCTTCCTCCAAAAGTATCCACCTACAAAAGCCAGAATTCTTTAGAAAGTTAACAAGTTTTAAAACTGGTAGACAACAAAAACAAGTTCTTAAAAGGACATGATATTTGAATGGGCCAAATGAATATTAATAATGAACATCTTTTGAAGAGATGGAGGATTCACACTGCCGTAGGCCATTGAGTATCGTCCCCCAGAAGAGTCAGAATGCTATCAACATATTGCTCTTAGAATCAATAAATAGTAGTCTGAAGGATTTGTTACCCTTCTTTCAAAACAGACTCATAGTCATAATCATGGACGTTGTTACACCCATGACCTATGTCAACATAGTACCAAATCAGTGTGTTTCCTCACGAAAGCACAGCTATTACACTCTTAAGTAAATGTTCTCTCCATAATAATGAATGTTCCAAAATAAAAGAATGTTCTTTCCATACTAATATTATGCATCTAAGGAAGAAGCAACACCACTGCAGACTAGCACAGCAGACAGATGATAAATAGTTGGACTGGAGCCTACACCTTCCCATATGTACAACCATAACAAAGAGGTTTGGCAAGCCCAAGTTAGACCATTGTTGCATCCAAACAAAATCACAGAGTGCTCTTGTTTCTTGTTAGAGGCAATTGCCAAATGGTAATTGCTCTGGATGTATTTTTTCAGTCCAGGCCTTAAAAATTCCTGTATATTTTTCCCCTGTTTCCAAAATTCTCCAGAAGTTCAAAAGAGAGAAAAGCAATGGTCATTCTCAAAGGTTAAGGGTGCCATGATTCCTTGACTAATGAACCCCTAATATTCTTATTGCACAGTTAAGAGTAATTTGGATATGAGTATTATAAAGATCAAATCTGCACAGACCCTGACAAATTCACAGAGCTCTTCCTTGAAAATTGAATCTACTCCTTAATGATCTCACAAAAATCCTTTTGAACCAATTCAGAAAGATTCTCTCTACTTCCTTTCAGAGTAGTTTTTTCTAATTGTCATTACTTTAGCCAAACTAATTTTGTTTCTCTTCAGTAGAGTCAGAATATTGTACATTCTACTTAGATAAAATAATCAGACCTTCATCCCCAAAGTATATTCTATTTTTCTATTGTTCATAAATCTCAGGAAATAGTTGTTCTCCATTCTCTCTGCCTAAAACCCTCTATTCCAACATCTTGTCCATTCCCTCTACCCGCAAAAAGAAAAAAAGTGTCTGGGTGTCAAAAGAGCTATTGCCTTGAACCGATCAAAAAACCCTTTAAGAAAAGCATTCTTTTTTTTTTTTGTTCTAAATCACCCAGCAATCTAGGGATTTAAAAAAGCGGCAAAGGTACTGTATCTCAGAAACTTACAAAGCAAGATGTTCCACACCATCTTCCTCTACAAACCCGTTATTGGAGTTTCAGAGATCCATATATTTTTTAATTGTCAGAAGGGACCATTGCAACCATGTAGCTGAGCTCCTGCATAACACAGGCCAGAGAACCTTGGCCAGTAATTTTTTCATCAAGCCTATAACTTCTGTTTTAGCTAGCGCAGATGTTTTAGAACGATATCCAGTTTTGATTTTAAGACTTAAAATGATGGAGAGACCATCACATTCTCAGGTTTGTGTATCTGAAAGTTTCTTTCTTTTAAACCGACACGTATACAGTTAGATTATCCTCAGAATGTGGATGAACAATTCTCACTATTTACATCAAAGCGTTACTGAAGTTTCAGTTGACTGATTCAGATATATATATGATTTTTTTTTCTGCTTTGGAAGTTTTCACATTGTGAGAGTTTTAGAGGGTGGAGCCTTTCCCCTATACCAGTAACCCAATGGCCTGGTCTGCCTCCCAACAATAGGCAGTGAATCTTTGTGGACCTGTCTACTACAAGAAACCAATTTTTCAACTAAGCAAGTATTTTTCCCATAATAGTATGAACTTGTTTGCCTTTACTATTTCGTTTACATCTCTTACAAAATGTTTGTATTTCTGCCCCTCCTCTTTGAACACAAAAACAAGGACTGAATGTAATTTTAATAATGCCTGTTGAGCCTCAATCCCACTGACTTTAAAAGTTGAACACGTGCTTAAGTGCTTTTTTTAATCAGGATCATAGTCATTTTGCTTTGAAAACTTTCAAGTTCTTCTCTTGGTCCCTTTCCTTTCATTACTTTATCGTATTTGATTCTGCCCAATAGTTCCCTCATTCCTTATTAACATGCTTTACTGAAATGCAGCACATTTACTATACACTTTTTAAGATTAATTTTTATACTAATTAAAATTCTAACAGGATAATGGTCCCTGTTACACAACTCCTTCCATGTATAGTCTTGCCCTTAATATCACCCATATCTAAATGAAAAATTGTTTTGTCATTTCCTCTTTTACGTAGTTCGTAAGAAGGATTCTCCAATGTTATATCCACAAATGTAGTTTTGTTTTATTTTCTCCTTTGCATTTTATGTGTTTCTCTTTATGTCCATGAGTTGTAATTCTCATCTCTACTAATCTTCGAAACATTTCATAGAATCAGAGAAGATTAGAGTTGGAAGGGACCTCAGAAGGTCATCTAGTCCAACCCGCTGCTCAAAGCAGGACCAACTAAATCATACCAGCCAGTGTTTTGTCAAGCCGCATCTTAAAAAGTCTAAGGATGGAGATTCCACTACCTCCCATTCCAGTCCTTTACCACCCTTTTAATGAAAAAAAGGTTTTTCTAATATCCAACCTCGATCTCCCTTACTGCAACTTGAAACCATTGTCATCTATTACCACTGAAAACAGCCTAGCTCCATCCTCCTTGGCACCTCTCTTCAGGTAGTTGAAGGCTGCTATCAAATCCCCCCTCATTCTTCCTTTCTGCAGACTAAAGCCCAGTTCCCTCAGCCTCTCCTCATAAGTCATGTGCTCCAGCCCCCTAATCATTTTAGTTG
The DNA here is from genome assembly GCA_007922155.1 of Mesoclemmys tuberculata. NCBI lineage: Eukaryota > Metazoa > Chordata > Testudines > Chelidae > Mesoclemmys > Mesoclemmys tuberculata. The sequence goes on from ML675639.1 coordinate 5,318,152, forward strand.
CTCTCCTCTGGACTCTCTCCAATTTGTCCACGTCCTTTCTATAGTTTGGGGGGGGGGGCAAAACTGGATGCAATACTCCAAATGTGGCCTCATCAGTGCCAAATAGAGTAGAATAATCATTTCCCTCAATCTGCTGGCAATGCTCCTACTAATGCACTCAATATGCTATTAGCCTTCTTGGCAATAGGGCACACTGTTGACTCATAACCAGCTTTTTGTCCACTGTAACACCCCGGTCCTTTTCTGCAGAACTGCTGCCTAGCCAGTTGGTCCCCAGTCTGTAGAAGTACATGGGATTCTTCCATCCTAAGTGCTGGACTCTGCACTTGTCCTTACTGAATCTCATCAGAATTTTTTGTCCCAATCCTCCAATTTGTCTAAGTCACTCTGTGTACTATCCTTACACTCCAGCATATCGACTACTCCCTCCAGTTTAGTGTCATCTGTAAACTTTCTTTTGTTTAAAAGTATTTTTATTACAAATTAATATGCAATTTCAAATCTTGATGGATATACAATAATATATGTGTTGATAACTTTTCTTTCCACAATTTATAGTAGTATATTTCATTTTTGAGGTTTTACTAAAACGTAATCAATGTACATGAATCAAGGTTGTTCATCTTTTATTTTCTTAACACTTCATAGACTTTCACTGACTTCAGTTACCTCTTAATCCAGTTACGTACCTCATAAGATCAGACATATAGCCAATTCATTCTGTCAGCATGTGTGTTACATTTACCTTTAAACCACAATAAACTGACACCAACCCCTACATTCATCAAGTGCCTCCCAGTTCAATTACCTTAAAATCCTTCCTCCTTCTCCCTCTGATTTCTTCTGAACAATCTTTTCCCCTCAATATGAAGTCTCCTTCACCCCCATTTTTCATTGCCTATCTTGTCACCTGTTTGTTTTCTGTCTGTGAGCCCTAATGCCCAAACCTAAAACACTCCTAATTTCCTCTGTTTTTCTACTACCCATGCACGTTCCTAGTTTGTCTATCCCTATAACAATGAGCATGGCTTTGCATATGACATTGGTAAATGTTACTGAACAAACTATATTGTTCTTTGGCTTATTTTCTAATTCTTCAGACCTTTCTTATAAAACTTGCTGTTTATTTTTTCATAGTCGTGTGTTCCAACATGGACTAAAACTATTATCTCCTATCTAGCTGAAGTCTGGACCTTGTCTATATCTCTTCTGCTTTAGCAGCATGGAGACCACAAAACAAAGCTTAATGAGACTTTCAAGAGATTTTCAAAGCCACAAATGGCAGTTTACAGCCTAACTCCCATTAAATCAGTGGGAGATGGGTGCCTAACTTTTCATTGTCTCTTTGAAAATCTCCCTTTACATTTCAGTGTACTGACTCCCCCATTACTAATTTCATTTTCCTTTGCCCTGTCCTCCCCTTTTTCCTTTGACAGATATTTGGTCCATGGTGGTTTGACTGTGATTTGCTTTTACAAACACTGACTGCAATTACTTTGTCCTTCTCAAACAGTCACTAAATTGAGAACCTGTTACAAAGATTTTAAGGCCAGAAGGGACCATTATAATCATCTAGTTTGACATTCTGCAATACACAGGCTATAGGATTTCATCCAATGATTCTTATATCTAGCCCAATAACTACTCCTGGAGGAATTCTGCACTACTGTGTGCATGCAGAATTCTTATTCCCCTGCCGATTTATTTGCTTCCCCTCAGAAAAATGACTTCTGATAGGGAAACAGGGAAGCTGGAGAAGTATTCATGTGCCCCTCCCCAGCAGCAAGGGGGTATCATTCTGGGTGCCCAGAGCAGCCTGTGGAAAGGTAAATCACCATGCAGTGGAAGGGGTTGGGGATGCTTTGACCATTGGCTCCTATCCTGCACCAGGCTCAGCTGCTAGTCCCTCCTGGGCTGGAGGGAGGGGAGGATGGGACTTCCTCTTACGCTGCAAAGA
>ML675639.1:5320118-5410973 GCA_007922155.1 Mesoclemmys tuberculata
CCCCCTGAACCCAAACTCCCACCCTTCCAAGCCTTACTGCCTGCATCTGGAGCCCCCCCGCTGAGCCCCTCCTCCCTGTATCCGGACCCCCATACCAGCCCCCACTAAGTCCCACCCCCCTGTATCTGGACCACCCTGACAAACCCCCCCCCACACCCCGACTCCCCCATTGAGCCCCATCCTGCCACACCCAGACCTGGCCCCCCCTGCAGGATACCATTCCCCTTGCACCCAGAACCCCCACGTTGATCCCCTGTGCTTCCAGATTCCCACACCCAGACCCCCCCACTGAGCCACCCACACCCTAATTGCCTCACACTGAACCCTCTCACCCCACACTAAGCCCCTCCACACTCGGATCCTGGCGGGCTGAGCCTGCCTGCCCCACACTTGGCTCAGGGAGGCCAGGGCTGAGTGATTATGCGAGACTCTTGTCTCTCTCAGTTGCTTTCTTGGTGCATCTAGCATGGAAGGGTAGGGCCACAAGGTGTTTCTGGGGCAGGCTTGGCCCTTGCACTGTCTCAGGGTCAGTGCGGCCTCACCACTGAGTCTGTGTCCCCGAGGGGGGGAGGCATGGCGACACGGGACGGGACTGCAGGGTGACCTCTTACCTCTGTGTAGCCAGTGGCCTGTGCTCTGCACCGCCATGCTGGAGCTTCCAAATTTATTTATTCACAAATAAAATATGCAGAATTTTTAACTGTTGCATGCAGAACTTTTTTTTTTTTGGCACAGATTTCCTTCAGGAGTAAATAACTTGTGGTTGAACTAGAACATATATAATATACAGATATTTGATGCCGCTTTAAAGACTCCAAGTGACTTAGAATCCACCACATTCATTGGTAATCTGTTCCAATGGTTAATTAAATGCATTTTAAAAGGCATGTCTTATTTCCAGTTACAATTTTGCTGATTTCAACTTCCAAACATTGGTTCTTTTTATACCTTTGTTTGCTAGATTAAAGATGACTGTAAGATAAGATAACTTTTCCCTTTATAGGCATAGTACTTACAGACTGGTATGAAGTTGACTTTTAACCTCCTCTTTGATAAACTAAATATATGTGCTCCTTTAGTATCTCATTGTAAGGCATGTTTTCTAGATCACAAATCATTCTTTTATCTCTGGTCTTTGAACCCTCAGCACTATTTCAACATCCTTTTTGAAGTATGGATACAAGAACTGGACACAGTATCCCAATAATGGCTTCACCAGTTCCATAGACAGAGGTAATTGTAGTGCCCTACTCAAGTTTGATGTTTTCCTCTCTAAATATTGAAGTATTCCATTAATCCTCTTGGTCCCAGCATCACACTGGTAGCACATTTACAATCATTGAGTCCTTCTGAGAGTCACTATTTTCCAGGATAGTCTTTTCTATCCTGTACATGTGGGCTTATGTTTTTTGTTCATAGACATATGGCCTTGTATATGGCTGTATTAAAACTTGTGTCATTTCATTGCCCTCATTTTGCTAAGTAATTGAGAGTGCGCTATATCAGAGATCTGTCTGATGTGATTTTTGGATATATAAACAGGGAAGTAGCAAGTAGGAGAAAAAGGAGATGACTTTAGCTCTATATAGGACACTGGTGAGACCAATACTAGAATCTTGCCACAGTTCTGTGTTCATATATTTAAAAGGATATTGAAAAACTGGAGAGGGTGCAGAGAAGAGACACAAAAATGATTTGACAGCTACAAAAATAAAAAAGTCTTCCAGTGAAATATTTAAGGAGCTCAATTTGTTTATTTTATAAAAATAACATGTTGAGAGGCGACTTCATTATGGTGTATAAGTACCTTCCTGGGGAGAAAATATCAGATACTAAAGGACTCAAACCTAGCAGAGACCAGCATAACAAGAATCAATGGCAAGAAATTCAATCCAGACAGAATATCCAGAATGGCAAGAAGTTCAATCCAGAATTTAGAAATAAAGCACACATTTTTAACAGATGGTGCTTAACCATTGGAACAAACCACCAAGGGAAGTGGTGGATTCTCTATCTCTTGAAGCCTTCAGAGCTAGACTAGATATTTTTCTGGAAGATATATTTTAGCCAGACATGAATTATTGGGCTCAATACAGGGGCAGCTAAATGAAATTATCTGGCCTGTGATATACAGGTAGGTCTCAGTGATCTAATGGTCCCTTCTGGATTTAAAATCTATTAAAGTTGTCAAAGAACATCAAGTTCCTTTAGCAAGATGTATTTTCCATGTAACAATGTTGATTATGTTGAGTAATTATATTTCCACCCTTTAATTCTTTATTGATAATGTCCCATATCAACCTTTTCATGATTTGCCCAACATTTATGTCAGATTGTGGGTTTAAAATTACCCAGGTCAGTCCTGTGTACTCTCTGTAAATAGTGGTACAAGACTGGCTTCCTTCTAGTCTTGTAGAACTTTCCCATTTTTCCAAGACTTATTAAGAATTAACCAGAAACCTCTGGAGAACTTCCCAACCAACTTTTTAAAATTATTGCATGCAAGTTAACCAGACTTGCTGATTTAAAAATGTTTCACTTTAATAAATGCTATTTAACATCCTTCTTAGTTACTGTATCATCATCATTTTATTAAATCGCTACATCTTCCAGCTTGGTTCCAAATACAGAGCATAAATGTTTATTCAACGCTTCTCACTTTTCTGCTTCATTGCTGACAATTTTAACATCTCTATCTAGTAATTACCTGTGGCATTGATAGGATTCCTTTTGTTCCTGATCATTTTTAACAAAATCCTGTCATTGCCCTTAATCCTAATGGCCATCAATAGTTAGTTGATACGTTTAGCTTTTCTTACCAGTTGCCTACATTTCTTTACTTCTAATTTCTATTCATTGTTATAGACCTTTCCTTTGTCTATTGGTTATATAATGATTTCTTATTTTTTATGGCTACTTTCACATCCTCTTAACCAAGATTCTTTAAAAACTGTTTTTGTTACTGAGGAACTATAACTTTCTGGTGATATAGTACAGCATTCTTAAACAATTCCCAAATTTCAGTCATACTTTTCTGTTTAATTTTTTTTATTCCAATCCATTTTGCTCATAGCTGTTTATAGCTTTGGGTAATTTTCCCCTTTAAAGCACCAAGTACACTAGGATATAAATACACTAATAACTAGCTATTAGTTGGCACTGTATTTTGTTTGCACAAAATTAATGTAACCAGTTCATGATAATTTGTACCTAGGCAGCCACTAATCTTTAATTCAGTGATCAGCTGATCTTTCCCCATCAGAATGGGGTTTAATACTATATCATCAGTTCACTTTGCAGATTACACTCACTTCCCAGTGATCATCCTCTCTTCTAGCCATAGTATTGCACTTGGTTGGAACTGCTACCCTATCTTCAATGCTCAAGCCCAGATCCTAATGCACTTCACTTAAAATGCCCTTTGTTTTTTCTGCAAGATCTAACACCTCAGGGTTACTGTTCGGGGTAGGGTTTTTAAAATGCCGTAATAATATCAGTATCTAAATCCTTGCAACGAGGATTTCCCTCAAATTCTTTGACAAAAGAACCAAAAGATTTAGGTAATAGGATACAGTTTGAAAGACAGATATTGTTATTGCCCTTTATCATTTCTACCATGTAAATTTATTACATAGATCGATCAGCTGCTTGTGATATTATCATGAGAAAATAAGAGTTCCAATTATTCACAATAGCATAAATACCCTGAAAATTATTGTCCTTTTTAGTTTACATAGAGGAATAATCTGTTGGTGAGCTGTGTTGATACAGTCTCCATTATCTCTGGCAAAAAAAACCCACGTCCTGAATTGCAATTTATTTTGAAGGATTTAAAACTGAATTAAAATTTATAGTAAATTGAATAGTGGCTTGCAGGTTCATAGCCAGTTTCATTAGGAGTCTTCCATGCTCCAAAAGCAGGAAAAGGTGGATATTTAATTTTAAAGATTAAATTTTAGAACTTAATAATGCTAGAAATTGTTGAGTCTCTGTGCACAGTAAATGACTTGGGTGTGTGGCTAGCACATCTTGGTTTACCAGACTGATGTCCACCAAACCTACTGAGGTATGCAGCCTTTGAGTCTCCACTCAAATTTGTGGATGCTTAAGAAATAATAACAATAAATAATATCTGGACAAATGTATCAGTTCAAAATATTTTGCTGGGTTTGAAAATTGTGGTACTTTGGAATATGGAAGATTTATTTTGTCAAAAGTAAACACCTAAGGGAAGTAGCTGAACACATGTATTATGTGGGGAAATAGTATGAGAGTAATTAAAAAATGACATCTAACTTCAAGGCAGAGGAAATATTCTATGCTATCATACCACAACTGATACAAGAAAAATCTAACATATTTGGGGACAAATATATGAATATTTGAGAGGAAAAGCATAGACTAGTTTGAAAGAGTTTATTACTAAGTAATAACCATGGAAGAGTTTTCTTCATGCCACTACCTGACTTGAGTAAATAGCTCTTTAATTCAAACCTACCCCCAAATTTAAACTCACTTTTGTCACAGACCAAAGGGGAGGAAAATAAAAGATGCAATCCCCCCTCATTATCAAAATCTTTACCTTTCCCAGATGCAAAACCACTTCCCATGGTTTCTGGGATGCCAAAAGTCCCACTGTCCCCTATCTACCTGTAAAACTTCCTCCCAACAACTCCAAACATGTAGTTAGATGTTTTCATAATCTGCAGTGCAATAAAATGTTGGGATAGCATAAAATAAATGTAATTTAATATAAAAAGAAATGGCAATACTGTCCTGCATATTACTTATTATATTTAATGTAATTACAGCTCTATCTTTGAATTTACCTGAAGTTGCAATACAGTTTCCATTTTGCTTCACTTGCAGAAAACAGGAGCCTTCCTGCAGTTTGTCAATGCACCTTGCTGTGCAGTATATGGGAACCTGCTTCTATGATACAAAGGAAGGCCAGGGGAACTATGGCTGGCAGGGGGTTTTGGTCAGGTGCAGTATTCCTAACATGCACAGGAGTGAGGCTTTCTTTGGTCCCTTTACACCCCCTTGTCCTTTGTTTACTTAAAGAGGCAATGGACAGGGGAAGAGTGATAGTAAACAAGAGAGGGTTGGGACAGGGAACACGGGGCTACATAAATCCAGTATCTCTAGTACACAGTTTAGGTCTAATGTATGCGTAGACACACTGAATATAGAGAAAATGGAGCTCTCTCTAAATTAATACAAAGAATATTCTGGAACACGGAATTGTAAATTCTAACAGTTATTGCTTGTCTCGTGATATTGGGATTGGGTGAATTACTTAAAACCAAGCTCCTGGAACCTTTTTAATATATGCAAATTTCAGCTTTCATTTTAAAAAAGTAAGTTCCTAGCCCTCATGGTTGCAAAGAAAAGCTTGACAGCAAACCTTAAAGGCTCAAACCCCAGAAGGCAAATTAAAAACAACAAAGAAATATTTTTAACATCCCATTGTTTTTAAACCAATCACATGGTTTGGGGAGGGATTGACTCATCACTTTTGAACATTTGGGATTGCAACTACCAGAAATATTTCTAGATAGCTAACAAAAAAGATTTTAGAATACATCCCAAAGTTCCTTTAGAGGATTTATCCTGAAAATTATTAGCAATCTTTTTAGGAACTGATAAATTAGCTGGCCATTCTGCCTTGGTCTGAAAGATTTAAGTTCCTGAACATAGATGTCTAAATATAGGGATATTAGTCTGTGTAGGGTGTTTGCCTGACTGTGGGATTGTAGATATGTAAATGGTTTGTTTTGTCCCAATAGAGCTTACATGAAAACATCGAAGATAATGTAAAAAAGTAATTCTCTTGACATATCTATTTCTGCATTTTCGGCAAGTCTTATACATGTTCTGAATTGGTTAGTTGTCATTACTTGTCTTGTAAAAATCCTTCCCATTGCCTGAAATCTTATGTAGGTCAGATATCTTCCATTGCTAAAGAATCCGGAATTTTGAGCTCTAGAGTTGTTCCAGATGAACAAATCTGAAGTTACCATTAATATTGGTGGTCAACTTTTAATTATATTTAGAGTGTTAACCTGGAGATGCAGGTTTTGTGGCTAAATGCTGCTTTCTTGTTTACTTTTTATAAAAAAGTGCCAGTGTTATCTTTTTGTATAAATTAACATAACCGAAAATTCCACAGGTTTTCTTACAAATTTTTGCCCCCTCCTTTACTGCCATATTTTTGTCTTTCTGTATCTAGACCCATTTTTATTTTCCTTTCAGAAATATGTTTAAAATTAATTTGCCTTACCTTGTCTTAAACTTTCTCAACACCAGTGAGATGGTTATGCTGACCATTACTAAGAGATTCACTGGGTTGTATCAGTAATCCAAACCCAGAATGTCTTCAGCTCCATTGCTCCATTCCTTCTTGAGGAGACTGATGACATGTATTCATTTTCACAAAATTTATGATCTTTTAAAATCTGACTAAATAACACCAGCAACAGAACTGCTAACTATTTGGATCATTTTCCACTAGCATAAAATGGGATATTTGCAGGCTTTTAAAAACTAAAGAATGACATAATACCCAACCTCATTTCTTGTTTATGAATATTTCATCAGACACAAGAGTTTCCTTTTTTTTTTTTTTTTTTCATTATGCAAAGTCCAAAAAACGAGCTGGTGCTTAAGGTTAGTGAATTGGCTTCATCTTGGAGGAAGCTTTTTACCAACTTTCTAGTGTGGCTATCTATAGCATGGCTTTTGCTGAAATAGTTGGGTTTTGTTTTTTTTTTAAATCCTTGCAGCTCTAGCACAATTTTGCTACTTAGATACTGGTACATTTATAGTTACTCAAAAACCAGTACAACCACAATCTTACACACTCAAGGGTGACTGCACCGACACTTGATGTCTTCATTGAGACAGAATTGTAAACAGTGTATTAAAATATGCACAGAAATTATTCTGAGAGTATAAAGTCCAGAAATTTCACACTAACCTTACATTTCTAAGTTGTTTTTGAGTGGCATACCTAACAATAAACTAAAGCCTTGAGCTAAACTCCACATGGAGTCTGATTCTTTACTGTTTTGCATCTCGAGTAGCTATTTACACCTGTACAAAGTGGATGTAAATCACTAACATCAGAAGGGTAACGTTACAAATTGTTTGCACTCACTTTGCACAGGTGTAAATAACTCCATATGGTGTAAAGCAGTGGAGAATCTGGCCCAATGTCTTTATGAGACTCAGCATAGTGGTGTGAGAGCAGAGGAAGTGTTGAAAAGGGAACAGGAAACAGATGGCAGATAAGATCTCTCAAAACTCCACAAATTTTCAGAAATTTGAGGCCAGTCTCACACCTGAGGATTTAAGCACAGCAAAGGACAAATATTACTCTTTGCACAGATACAAAGGAAGAAAGCAGAAATGTGGAAGGAAGGAATATACTTTAGGTTAATTACAAATGAGCACAAAAAATGCAATCCAGTACTTCCTTATGATGTGAAAAATGTTGATTAAGTAAGTCTTCATTAATATCAAATAGATAGGACATCACATCAGTCTTTGAATTCATTTAGCACAAGGAGGAATAGGAGGACTAGAAGTGGGTCTCCATTCACACTGAAATGGGCACTGAGTACAGGTCTGAGAGCAGAGGAAGAAGTGAAAAACTATAGGAGACCTAACAGTGATAAACTGGCAGAAATACACTGTGCCTTTATGAACAAAAAAACCAACAGCAACAACAAACAACCCTGTCCTGCTTTCATTTGGCATCCTATTGTATGGAGCACAAGAGAGGAATATGTTACAAATTCTGGAGTGAAGGAGGGGAAATGTCAGTGACATTATGTTAGACCAACGAACAGTCCAACTTCCTCATTGAAATTTATTCTGGGCTGTAAACCAGATGAGACTGCAACACACAAGATTACCAAAAAGTGTCTTTGCATGTTTTGTGATTACAGTGTTAGTATATCATTCAGTCTTCTTACTCTTGGAGATTGGGTCTGTAGTTTTATTTATATTTTCTTTTCAAAGTGGGGCATGGCCCTTTAACCATGAGAAGTTGAATCTTCTTGCTAAAATGCTAAAATCTTGCAATCCAGCTGACCTCCACAAAACAAATCAAAATAGTAAAGCTGTCCAAAAATCCAAGACACCCCTCCCCCTCCTCTGTAACTGCATTTCACTTGTGACCTTGCACAGCCTGTGGTCAGACAAGATCCTTTGAACACATCCCCAGAGCTTCAGTGATTAGAAGCTCTTTGATTACCTAGCTCAACTGGTCCTCAGTTCTCTATAATTCTCTTTCTCCCCCCATTTTGTGCTCACCTTCCCCCCAACACCCTATTCATTCACAGGCAATATTTAAAGTCAAAGCTTTTTTCCACCCTCTTTTCATTTTCCTATAGCATATAAACCTCAAAACGTAGTTAACACTAATCCTGATTTATTTAGGATTTATCTGCATTATTAATTCCAGTTGTGTTGTGAAAAAAGTGCTAAAGGTTCCCGTTTGTATGTGAAGTTTGGTTGTTTGGGAGAGAGGTTTACAAGAAGAGTGACCTGTTTAAGGCTTATCTTTTAGCCAAAATCTCAGACTTTTGCATTTTTTAAAACACTGTGGATGGGAATTGGCCATAATAATTTGATTTATATTTTTTTCAGTAAATACCCTGTCAGGCTATTTCATGCATTAATCGGGATTTAATGTGGATTTAAGCATTTACAATGCAAAATAATTTGGGTTAAAAATAATCCCCCTTGATAAAGCTAGAAAAAAATCCACAACTGTCACCATCTCTGACAACCAGGCAGCAAATGAGACCTTGAATATGCAAATTGAGAAAAGAAAAAAATTGAACAGGAAAGACTTAAGATGGCATGTTATATTTTGTATTCTGGTCAATCAAATGTTTTGACCGGCTTAATGGTTTGAGGAGTCAGGGTCTTGAGCTACTATGTGTCATAAATGATTTCATCATCATTCGTCACCTAATGGTACAAATTCTGACATTATTGTCTTGGAAATTTTGCCCTTCAAACAGTGCCAGATTATGCCATATACATCCCCTGACTACCTCAGTCTGGAATTTTCATTAAAAAGTCTTCTCAGTGCCAGATATAGTTATGTACAGTACTTTCACTCATTAGAGATCCAGTCAGTTGTTGGGTTCTAAGCTTCAGAAATCACGTTTTCTGGTTCAATCCTGGGCATAGCCTTTGTAGAAAGACTTATCTTCTCATGTCAGTTTTATATCAGTGTAACTCCATTGACTTCAGTGGAATTACTTCTGATTTATGCACATGTGAGAGCAGAATCAAACCCAGAAGTGGCCTGATTTCCCACTGCTTTGCCCCTTGTGTAGTCATTTACACCAATGCCAAGCCACCGTAAAATGCTATCAAATCAGAATTGGTAGTGTTGTACACCCATTTTGTACAGTTATAAATGATTGCTCAAGATGCAAGGCAGAGAAAATCCAATCCTTGATTTCATGGCAATGAGTAAGGACAAAAATACAGGCCACCCTGAAGAGCTCTTCCTTGTGTTTCTTTGGAATGTCTTCCCTAAAATTAGAGGTATTCATAGAGTAGTCAGTCCTGTGGTATACAGGACATGAGGCTGGAGTATATCGTCTGTTGTGACAAGAATCATAACCCATTAATCTCTCTCCATCCATTCTATTCTGGATGCAGACTACCTGCTCATAGATAATGAAGCCTCAAAGCCTCTTTAGCCTGCACTATTCACATAGCGTGAGGAGAAGAAAAAGTCTGAAAAATGAAGCGCCCAAATTCTGATCTTCTCAGTTTGGAGCCTTTCATCACTTGGAGTGCAGCTATGTATTTTTCCCACTCCTCTCACTAAAGCCAATGTGGCTTCCTCCTGCCAATACACACCACTTAATGTCTACCCCAAACTGGCTTTTCAGGTCCATATGGAACTATCTGTCTCTTACATGCGTGTCCATCACTCTGCCATCTGAGTCCCTGGATGATCTGTGGATATTGTGGTGAAACTACAGGGTATTGGTCAACTGTAACACCACAATTCTTTATTCCTGAAGCCATGTTAAAACATGTACAAAATTAATCTAAAGTATTATTGCACAGTAGCTGTGAATCTTTCTTTGAAGAATGACAAGACTGCTTGGCTCACCATATATTTATGTACTCCCAGCTAATCTTCATATTTGACATAATCCATTAACCTACAGATACTATAGCTTTCATAATTTCAGGGTGCATATACCATCCTTATACATTTTTAACTGTACCTTTGGGCTCTGTTAGCATGGGTATGTGCCACCATCAGGCTAGGAAACCACAAAGTCTGTCTTCTTAAACTGCAAGGCACTAAATTATCCAAACGGGATGCACAGTAAGGTATAGGATATAACAAAAAACCCTATCAAAGAGCTAGGATAACTGATTTTTTCCAAAGTCTGTTAATGCCTCTCACCTCCTGTTCTCACACTTTGTCTTGGTTTTTAAAAGAAATTTCAGATCATGTCATTGAGGAATGTTTAAATAATCCATGTGTTCTGTCCACAATGTGAAATTCTCCTGCAGTTTGTGTCACTTCAGTCTCCTCTGTAGTCTTTATAATAGTTCATCAGCTCCATCCACCAATAGTAAGGAGCTAAATTCCACCTGAAAGCTGGTGAATCAGTCACTGGTAATTGCTGGATGAATCGGGGAAGGATATTCCAGAGCTGTCCAGGAACCAGTAGACTGTCATGCTAGCAAGCTGCTTTTACCACTGAACAATATCCCAGCTTCATATAAAGCTTGAGAGAGATTCATCAAGTGAGGAAAACCCAGCCGTCAATAAGTAGCTCTGCAGGGTCAGTCAATGAACTGCCTTTCAGATGGTTGCCGACCACTGAACTGGTTCTACAGCAACAATCAAACAGTCTTTAGCTGCTATCAGCCACTTCCATCACCTCTGAGACTGGCAGTTTTCCAATAAAGCCAATACCCCCCACCCCCAGGGTAAGGTCATCAGCAGGAGTTGGGCATTGTCATTTTACTCCAGCAATTTGACAACAATGTTAGCTTACAGTCTATTAGCAGGCAGCTACACCCTGACCCCTGACCCTGACATTGACCGCAGACAGCCCACTGGTAGGACGGACGCTGATGGTTTAAGGTGGACTGATGAAGTTACTTAGAACAGCCTTCATGACTAGCACTACAGAAAATCCATCAAGACCGATTGTGCTGAACTATGCTGATAGCATGTGATATACTGATACACTATAGACTTCTTCTAATAGTCAGCTTTAAATCACGAAGTTCAGAAGCAGAATGGAGCTGAACTTAACATTCAGCAGTGAATCAATTATACATAACGAAATTCCTGTTTAGGAGCCAATGCTGGATTCTGGGCACTTAGCACAGCATTGAAGATTGCTGTTACCAGATATTTAGAGAGGAAATTGCAAAATACAGTTTATAAGATTTTTTTAAAAACAATAAACCAAAATGTGCATTTTACAAGGGTGTTAGAATGAGATATGCTTTATACTACGGGCAGTAGCTTGTTATGTGTGCTATTCCAGGGTTGTTAAATTTGGATGAGCTTTATACCAGGACTGCTAGATTGAGCTCTGTGTAATACAGTACTGGGCTTGTTAGACTGAAGTGCACATTATATCAGGACACAGGGTGCTTTGGGTATAAGGGTATAATGCAGCTTGAAGTTTTTTTAGATTAAAATAGCAGAGAAAAGTTTTAACAGAACATTCCTTCCAAATCAGAATCTCTCAACTTTAATTTTTGCTGGTCTTTATCCATGTAATCTCACTACAGTTTCTCTATTGAGGACTTAAAGGCCTTCCTCCGTCAATAAACACATTAGCTCACTAAACATTCTGATGGCTTTGCTTCTCTGGATTAACCCTTTGGGAGCTGGGGTTTCCTTTGGATTTGTAAAGATATTGATCACAGATCATGTTTGCCTTTCAAACACTCTCTCTCTACTTTAGACTTGATGGATCGTTTCAGTGCTGCAGATAGGCAGCAAATTCACCGCAGTTACTCAGTGAAAGTCTGCAGTAAACTGTTTAAAATGTTTTCACTAGATGGTTGGATGGACAGACAGAAGAGTTAGAGCTTTAAAAAGGAACATGCTGGTCATCACATCTGGATTAATTTATTGATTATTTTCTCAGGTAATTCTCCAAGCCATTACTATTTCAGCAACAGCTGAAAGGTTATGTAATGTCTGATTAACTAGACTTTATCATCAAGTTGGAAAAAATTCAACTAAATTGTATTTTAAAAGGCTGGTTCATCCTAATTCAAAGGTCTCTTTCCTTATGATAAACCATTTTTTAGCAAATGTCTATAAGTCATGAAGAATAAAATAACTTGATAACCGAAGAGCAAGGGAGGCAGCTGAGATACGAGAACAGTTGGAGAAACTCTTAGGATAGTGATGCAGAAGAAGTCTTGCAAAATGTAAGTGTAACATTTTATAACCCATGTGGTCTTAGCTGGCCCAGCTGGCTATGGTAGAACATAAGAACTAGGAACCTAACCAGAAAACAAATCTTCTGCCTTTTGAATGCATGTACTAAGTTTGTTCTCCCAGTATGCAGAGTCTGACTGAGAACCTGGAATGGAGACTTACACGTTCCCTTTAGTACCGGCTATTTTATTATTGTACTTTTCATATACTGTGATCTTCTCTTGTACACATGGATGAAAATGAAAAGAGACCTGTCTGGCCCTGTCTTGAACTGAGAAGGGCTGGTATTCTCTTGAAACCTGGGCAGTGTCCCCAGTTATTGAGCCCTTGGAATATCTGCTCCAGCAACTGTCTCTGCTGGTCCTTTGGAGATGTTGCATGCACATGGAAGTTTATTCATAAATGTCAGTGAGTCCACCTGCTCTTGTAGGTGGGCTGTATCTTAGGCCTACAGCTCTTTTGTCTACTGTTACATCGTCTGTTTCAGGATGTATTCCATTTTCCTTCTCTGATGTCCCTTTTGCAGAAGGATTTAAAAAATAATAAATCCCATTACTGACTCTACATGTAAGAAGCTGCCTTTCCCAGCCTGCACCACAAAAATAGTTCACACACTATGCAAAGTCCAAACTCTCCCGTTTCCTAGGGTTTGACATTATTAATAAAGAAAGCAACAATAAAACAGTGTAAAAATCCACTCAGACTTTCCCCCTATACTTGGGTGCTCCTAGGATTCCTTCCTGAAGACTGCTGGACAGCCCAGATCCTCTTTGTCCAGAAAACCACTCCCATTTCTCACATATCTTGTTGGGGGGAACAGCAACATCTCCCTCCATGAGTTAATAGAATCAAAACCTGCCAACAGGGTAGGATGTATCAGGCAAACACCGGTAGGCTGTTACAAGCCCAGTTTGATGAGACATGATCCTATAAATTACAATCTTAGGGCATGTATGGCAAAACAAGCAACCAATATAAATACCCTGCATAAGTGAAATAGCAGCACCACTAGAGGTTCTTATGCTGCCTCCAGTTCTTCTCCTTTCTCAAAAATAACTTTGGAAATTCTTCAGTACGTCCCAGCATTACATTTGCCATTTCTTAAAACGATAGCCAAAAAATGTCTTTCTTTTTGTAACGTATGCTTAAGATAGGCAGTTAATGAGAGGCAGCATGGACTGAAGGAATGATTACAAGGTTGGGAATCAGGCCATCCTCCCTGAGTTCTAATCCCACCGCTGCCATTGATTTGCTGTCTAACCCTCAGGAAATCACATCATTTCCCTACTTCAGAGATGGTAATATTATCTCAGAGGGATGTTGAGAGGGTTAATGAATATTTGTACATCACTTTGACTATATAAAGTATTAACATGCTGTTATGGATAACTGTGTTATTGACAATTCTGTAGTGCACAGTATTCATTGATCAATCATCTTCCTGTTATCAGGGTGATCACCTGCCCTGTGATAGGTTTGATCATCTACCTTATGTTAGAGAACTAATGTATCCATTTCACAGTCTTACTCCTGTAAAGCGTATTTGTTTAAGAGGATTTCCTTCTTCATGCAGAGAAAGCAGCAGCCATGCCAATCAGGGTGGGGGCAGATTATGGGAGATTGACTGATGGAATAAAATCCTCAAACCATACTGATCAGAACTGGTGAAGATTGAATTTCAAAGGTAGCAGCTCATCTTCACTACAGGGAATAGTCTACAGCCCATAAATAGGGGTTTAATGAGCTACGACAGGCATGATTTCTCTGGTGGTATAGTAAAACAACTTGGCCAGTCCTGATGGCATGGAGGTCCTGACTTTTAAAAAGGATTTATGACATAGGGCACACTGCCCAGGAGAGATAGAGGAGCACAAAGCCAGAGAGACAAGGTCATCAGATAATGAAGTGGTCAGCATTGGATTTCTGTCACTCACACTGGTTTAAGCATAAGACTGAGAGAGTTTAGTACAAGAAATTGGTTAGGAGCACATAAAGCAAAGACAGGGAGATTAGACGACCCAGAAAGGACCTTATCACTTGCTGTTTTGAACTAGAGTAAATGGTGACTTCTCCATAACTTTAAATCAAAATTTGAGGACTTCAGTAACTTGGCCGGAGGTCATGGGTCTATTACAGAAGTGGGTGAGTGACATTCTGTGGTTGGTGACATGCAGTCAAACTAGATGATCATGATGGTCCCTTCTGGCCTTAAAGCCTATGAGTGTTTCTATCTAGGTTCTTATATTGGCACTCACCACTATGGTATCTGAGTGACTCTGGGACAGAAGGACACACTGGCAAAAAGGAGGCTCAGAAAACTCTAGTGAACCTCTGGAGTGGAGGAACACGCAATGAAAAGGGGAGAGCAATAAAGGAGTGGGAAATATTCAGAGGTGGTTGCAGTATGACCTGTTATTCCTACTCAGCAGCAAAAAGATAAAGAAATTCAGGCAAACCCGTAGTTTAAAGTGAACATTGTGGTTAGACGTTGAGATTAGGGTAACAGGAAGAAAATGAGCAGTATAGTCAGAATACACAATCTGGATCTGAGTTGAGTGAGCATCAAGGTGCTGATTCATCTGCATGCTGGTCCAGAGTTGATGCAAGGTCTGAAGAAAGATAGTTTGTGCCTCGTTTTTTTAAGTTACAGGTTAGGGCATCCCTGGGTGCTGCCATAAATTGAAACACAGCTGCTATGGCCCCTCTGGGCCTTGTGACAGCCAGGGAAAAAGTGGGAAACAGGAAACCCCAGCAATGCCTCTGGCATGCTCCCATCTACCCCTGAACTGTCCACTGGGCTGGGGGACTCCTGCATTCTGAGAGTTCTTATAGGGTGTCTGTTTTCTAAGAAAACCTTTAGTTTTATTCCAAACAATCTGCTGCGTAGTCAAACATCAGGACTGTGAAACATAGTCTGAGGAAACTAAGACCTGTTGTTAAAGAGGTTATGATGTGATTATGGTCATAATTTAAGGTTTGCTTTAAAAAATATGTTCTATAAGTCTTAATCTAAACAGAAATATTGTCATTACAATTTTTGTAACATTTCTCTCTGAAATACAAAAATTAAAATAATTATTTGCAGCCCAAACTCTGCAGAATTGTTCTACTGCATAAGAAACCAAAAAATGAAACTAACTAGAAACAACAATTAAAAATGAGAAACCTATTATCCAACCTAGCTAACATACAAAAAGTAAATAAAAATCATTAATGATGAAAAGGAAATTCGATTTTGAAAGATACTATAGACATAATAAGACAAGATGATATTTAATTACACAAGGAAGGAAATTTGTTCTTTAATATATGATTTTCACTTTGACAGTCCCTTTAAAAATGTTAAATTTGCAAGCCCTACAAAGATTAGAATAATGAAACAAGACCTGTGCAGTTGTTTTCTTTCTTATTTAGCACTTCAGCCTCTGGTACTCTGCTACAAAAATTATAGCAAACTGAACAATGCAGAATAACTGGCATCTGTATCAGCTTCAGCCATTGAGTAGACGAAGGGAGGGTAGATATGCTTTTCAGATGTTTTTCTCCATCAGGGGTCTTACGATTCCTTTTCTTCTCTTGGTAAATGTGGGCGCTGAAGCCAAGTGATCTGTTAGTGAGTTGAATTGTATGATTACATTGCAATGTTTTAATTTGTCTTTGGATGACTTCTCATAAGCTTCCATGAGAAAATCTCCCATTAGATGCATTTGTTTAATTTAAGAACAGTTGGGAGTGGATGGGCCGAGATGACAGATGGAGGAATGTGGTGTCTTACAGGGGAGAGCCAGCACTTTTTGTATTTATCTTTTCTTAGCACACAGTTGCTGTTCTCTGCTGTTCCCATTCCTTGTGTGCATTTTTCATTCACTATTTCTTAGAAATCACTCCTTTTTTGAACTGTTAGTCTAATAGATTTAATTGCTTTCTTCTGTACTGTCTGAATAGACAGAGCATTGAAACAAGCAGGATGGCAGGACAGAAAAATAGGTGAGCCTTAACAAGTGGGTCTCAGCCCAGTTTTGGACTCTAGGGTGTTCTGCAGAAAGAGGTGGGAAAAGGAGAACTGTTTTGTTATTTAGATCTGCTCACTGTTGTTGAGCAAGTTGGCGAAGTGGGATGTGTGGTCCCTCAGACAGGTTTAATAGCTATTTTAATGTCTTCAGTCTGAGGTTAAAGGGGCACTGTCAGGAGATGGTTTAAGCCTTAAAGATAAGTTTTATTTAAATCAGTTATTAAAGCTATTATTAATAGGAATATTTTCATGACTTTTTAAAAACACATCAAGGAAGACAGTGCTTTATTTGGATGTAAACATGCTAGTGTAAGTTTTACAACTCAAGCATTGTAGCATTTTGCTGATGCATGAGAACCAGAAAGTGAATTGACTGGAAAAAAAGGAAAAATGGCTAATCTATTTTCATTGTACAAAATGAATGAAATGCACTAAGTAAACAAACAGCATTAATTGGGATAAATAAATTATTCTACCTGTCTTACTAGCATAAATTGTAATTAGTCACGGAAATAAGGACAGTTATATCGATACATGGGGCCCGAACATGCAAACCTATGAGTCTGAACAGTCCCCTGTGAATAGTCCCATTGATAACAAGTGTTTGTAGAACCAGTTCCATGGTTTGTGACTTGTGTCCCTTTAAGAACCTTTTAGTTTTAATAACAGTAAATGATGATAAAATGTAATTTAGAAATGCCCATGCACTGAGACTGCTGGGCACCATAACAGAAATAACTAAAATTAAATTGTAATAAGCGAAAGGAAATCTGTCAAAAATAAAAAGAGTCACTTCTGTTCTAAGTCTCCTTATGAGGCAGCTTTATAAAACTGATTCCATTTTGCAATTTGATCAGTCAAGGAGCTAATTTAGCATGCAGGGCCAAAATGTCAAAACCTGGAAGCTGATTTGTGCTCACCCATATTTTGCAAATTAATTCATGCATTTGTATGTGCCACATCTACATTTGTGCTGCACACAGCCAGCCAGAATGAAAGGTTTAGCACATGAGCAAAGCAAGGAATAGAGGACACCAGGTAGAATTTTGTAACCAAACTTTAGAGTTTTAAACTTAATATGACCAAAACTGAACTTATTTTTCTTTCAAGGCTCTCCCCATTCCTCCACATCTGTCTTTGTTGACAACACTACCAGCCTGCTGTCACTATGTCCTGCAACTTGAAAGTAATCTTTGACTTCTCATTGTCTCACTCCTCACACATTGAAGCCATATTCAAATTCTGATGCTATTTTCTTCACAGTTTCTTCAGGATCTGACCATTCTTCTCTGTCTGGAAATCAAAAACTCTTACCCAAGCCTCTCTTATCCATTGTCTCTTGCCTTGCCTTCATTATCATGACTTCCTCCTCTCTCTGGCCTCCCTGACATCCAAATTGCCACACTCCAATCCTACAAAACAGTTACCATCACCATCCTTCCTCATCCTTGATCTGATCATGTCACATCTCTTCCCATCTCTTCACTGTCACCCCTTTCCTCTGCCCCATCAAGTTCAAGTTCACCACATTCAGTCTACTTTGTCCCTATTTAATCACTTTGTTTCTTAATGCATCCTGCCCTACCCCTCTGCTTCACTAGCCTTGAATGCCCATTTTTTAGCTTCTCATGCAAACATGCCTTCTTTCACACTGCCCTTTATGAGTAAGACCTTCCCAAAACTGATATATACCATCTTCTCCTTCCTTAAACCTCTATTGATTTCAAGCATGTATGTTTGGAATAGCACATTGCCTGGCTTTTCTTCCTTTAAGATGCATCATGCCATAATAATATTTTAACTGTTCAAGTTAGATCATGAACCCAAGAAACAGATACCTGGGGGCTTTAGTCAACCCCCATTAGTGTAGGAAGGCTGCAAAATGACCCAACTGCTACAACAGAATCAGCTGCTTCCCATGCCATGCTCATGCTAGGAAAGATTGGCAGTGTTTGCACTTCTCTCTTTCATCAGGGGTTCTACCAGAGAAGGCAGCTTTAAGTTCTAGCCAGGTTTCCATAGGAGCAGTGCTGGTGAAGGTTGTCCAGATATGTTGAGTCAGTCTAACTACCAGGGGTCCTGGGGCCACTCCCTCCCTTGCCTGACCATTTTTAAAAGGGGGACCAAAGAGGATCCAAGGGATTATAGACCACTCAGTGCAGCTTTGATACCTGGACAGATACTGGAACAGATTATTAAATAATCAATTTGTGAGCACCTAGAAGATTATAGGGTAATAAGGAATAGCCAGCATGGGTTTGTCAAGAATAAATCATGCCAAACCAACCTAATTTTCTTTTTTGACAGGTTACTGGCCTACTGGATGGGGGGAAGGAGTAAACATGATATATCTTGCCTTTAGTAAGGCTTTTGACACAGTCCCTCATTTTCATAAACAAACTAGGGAAATGTGGTCTAGATGAAATTACTATAAAATAGATATACAACTGGTAGACAAATTCCTGGTGCAAGTGCTGAAGGAACCAATGAGGGGCCATGCACTCTTGACCTGCTGCTCACAAACACGGAAGATTTGGTAGGCGAAGTAGAAGTGGGTGGCAACCTGGGCAGCAGTGACCGTGAGATGGTCGAGTTCAGGATCCTGATAAAAGGAAGAAATGAGAGCTGCAGAATACGGACCCTGGACTTCAGAAAAGCAGACTTTGACTCCCTCAAGGCACTGATGGGCAGGGTCCCTTGGGAGCCTAATATGAGGGGGAAAGGGGTCCAGGAGGGCTGGCTGTATTTTAAAGAAACCTTACTGAGGTTGCAGGAACAAACCATCCCAATGTGCAGAAAGAACAGCAAATATGGTAGGTGATCAGCTTGGCTTAACAGAAAAATCTTCGGTGAGTTTAAACACAAAAAAGAAGCTTACAAGAAGTGGTTGCTTGGGCAGATGACTAGGGAGGAGTATAAATATATTGCTCAAGCATGCAGGAGTGAAATCAGGAAGGCCAAAGCGCAAATGAAGTTGCAGCTAGCAAGGGACGTAAAGAGTAGCAAGAAGCGTTTCTACAGGTATGCTAGCAACAAGAAGAAGGTCAGGGAAAGTGTGGATTGCTTACTGAATGGGAGAAGCAACCTAGTGACAGATGATGTGGAAAAAGCTGACGTACTCAATGCTTTCTTTGCCTCTGTCTTCACAGACGAGGTCAGCTCCCAGACTACTGCACTGGACAGCACAGTATGGAGAGGAGGTGAGCAGCCCTCAGTGGTAAAAGATCAGGTTTAGGACTATTTAGAAAAGCTGGACATACACAAGCCCATAGGACTGGATTCAGTGCGTCCGAGGATACTGAGGGAGTTGGCTGATGTGATTGCAGAGCCATTGGCCATTATCTTTGAAAACTCGTGGTGATCGGGGGAGGTCCCGATAATTGGAAAAAGTCAAAGTATAATGCCCATCTTTACAAAAGGATAGGAGGAGGATTTGGGGAACTACAGACCAGTCAGCCTCACCTCAGTTCCTGGAAAAGTCATGGAGCAGCTCCTCAAGGAATCCATTTTGAAGCACTTGGAGGAGAGGAAGATTTACCTCTCTCCATTGTGAAAACTGGCTGTTTATCCCTACTCTTAGTTTCCTCTCTTTTAACCAGTTACTGATCCAGGAGAGGGCCTTTCTTTTATCCCATGACAGCTTACTTTGCTTGAGAGCCTTTCGTGAGGGACCTTGTCAAAAGCTTTCTGAAAATCTTAGTATGCTATATTGATGGACTCACCCTTGTCCACATGCTTGTTAACCACCTCAAAGAATTCTAATAGATTGGTGAGCCATGATTTCCTTTTAGGAAAACTGTGGTGACTCTTCCCCAACATATCATGTCCCACTGTACTTGGTACTGATGAGGCCTCAGCTCTAGTACTGTGTCCAATTCATATTTTAGGAACGATGTGGATAAAT
Source organism: Mesoclemmys tuberculata (assembly GCA_007922155.1). Lineage (NCBI taxonomy): Eukaryota > Metazoa > Chordata > Testudines > Chelidae > Mesoclemmys > Mesoclemmys tuberculata. Next base: position 5,340,501 of record ML675639.1, read on the forward strand.
TGGAGAGTCCAGAGTAGAGTAACAAAAATGATAAAAAGTTTAGAAAACCTGACCTATAAGGAAAGGTTAAAAAAATGGGCATGTTTATTCTTGAGAAAAAAAGACTGAGTGGGGAACCTGATAACTGTTCTGAAGAGGACAGTGATCAGTTGATCTCCATGTGCACTGAAAGTGAGACAAGAAGTAAAGGGCTTATTCTGCAACAAGGGAGATATTGGTTCCATATTAGGAAAAACCTTCTAACTATAAGGGTAGTTAAGTAATAGGGTAACCTTCCAAGGGAGGTTGTGGAATCCACATCATTGAAGGTTTTTGAGAATAAGCTGGACAAACAGCTGTCAAGGATGGTCTAGGTTTACTTGGTCCTCCCCCAGCACAGGGGGCTGGACTTGTTGACCTCTGAAAGTCCCTCCTAGCTCTACCTTTCTATGATTCTATAATTCCCACTCTCAGGATGCACTAGGTAGCTTCAGACCTCCTCTCTCACCTTTGAAGTGGGGATTGCAAGTAGCTTACACTGCTATGAGTCCCCTCTCCCCCCAGTGGAAGGTCTGCCATGAGGGGCCCATGGTTTGTATCCTGTTGACAGTGAGTCTGACTAGTTGTCCCTATGAATGGATGGACAGGCACTTTCCTACATCCATCTTTTCCTACACTCCTGATTTATTACTTTATAAAATAATCAAACTTTTAAAAGGTTGAACCTGAACTAAAGCTGTGACTCTGACACTTTTAATGAAGCTCTTGTGGAATCATTTTACATTATGTGCCTTAAACATTGATCTAGTCCACTAAAAGTTGGCCTAAAATACAGTGTAGGTACTGATTCTTAGATCCAGGAAAAATGTCTCTGCTGCTTTTGATTTCTTTGTGTTCTACAATATGTGGCTAAGCAACATAACAGACCATAAAACAGAACTAATCCTAGCAATTCAGAGCGGTAACTGACCTGACCTGATTTACTCAGGAAGGAAGTAAACAGAAAAAGGAGAGTTTATCAATCTTCTCGTAACACCAGCCAAAGTTGCAGTTAAATAATAATAATTTAACTTACATTTTAAACACCTTTCATCCAGAAGTATTCCAATGTGTTTTTACATCCTTTATAAATTGATTATATGTATAGACTAAATCTCTTCATCCTTTGCAGAAATGCAATCACCTGTGGGCTGGACCTGGGAGCAGTTTAACAGCACACAGTGTTATTACACAACAGTTTCAGACAACAAATGAAAAATATTGTGTGCATCTGAAATGGGGTTTCCTCTGAAACTACTTCATGCTGCATCTACCCAGCTTGTTGGAATTATTTCCAGCCAACGATCAGTCTCTGATGGGCAGTGTTCTTACACTAGTACCTAAAGTGCCTCCCTGCTGGCAGAGGCTGGAATCAGAAAATCTATGCAACTTCCTCCCAGTCAGCAAATGCTTCTACATGGTTTCTTACAGTGGCCTTAGATGAGGGTAGCAGAGACTAGGATAATTTCTTTCTCTGTATAAAGTAGGTATCACAGTACTGTAGATGTGTATTCTGTATACCTGCTCATCCTTAAACTCCTTCCCTTTTCCTACCATCTGCAGCTGTCCCTAATCATGGGGGGTACTCTGCTTAGTGCAGCGGAGTGCACAGAGACTGCGCATAGACTCTGAAGGGCTTTCCTGCTCCACCAGCCATCACAAGTGTCTTTGTTATCTCACCTGTCGATGCCCGGCACTCACTTGATGTCTCAGTTCCGGAACAGAGACACTCCAGCTGCTATCTGGGAAGGCGCTGGCCCCAAAAATATTTAGTTAGCAGCCATTCAGTTAAGTGGAATTGACTTTTTATCGGCTTTCCTCTGTACGGCTGCCACCAGCGAAGGCCGTTTCCTCCTTCCCTCTTCTCCGCCTGTCAGTTCACTCCACATTCCTATCGGCAGCCTTTAGCTCTGATCAATACTAACCGCTGTGTAACAGCTCACGCACGGCTGCTTTAGTTTGCATCGATCAGACCCTTCTTCCAACAGGTAGCCAGCTATTTGAGGCAATGACTTGAGATAAACACCTACTTTTACTTCAGGCTAATTCATTATTGAGAGATTTCAAGGAGGCCTTGTGCCCTATTTCTGAGAGACTCATAGATATCAGAGATTCAAGAACAACTCCTCTCCTGCTTGAGATTCTAAAACACCTTTGTTTCCTTCCCTCTCCTTTCTGAAATGCAGCCTATAGAAATTATACCATCCAAATCATTATAAAGTCACTGACTGAAATTACACTTCAAACCATTTTACTTTGAATTAAATTAATTTGGAATTCATGAAACTGAAGAGCTATGGACAGTATGGCCAGGTATCCTCTTAGCTACCACAAAACATCTCTGCCAAATCTTCTGACCTGTAGCATCTCCTGTTATACCAGCCCACAGTCCTATACACACACACCTTTGCAAATGCTTCATTCTATTCCACTACAACACCCCAGTTAGTCCAGTGCTTCCTCCTGACACTGCTCTGTCAAAACACCCTATCTCTGACCTGTAGTAATCCATGCTAATCAAGTGCAAAATTTGAATTGTGGAGATTTTAGTGATGTGAAAAAACATTCCTTGGAAACTATGCTGAGACTATCAACTCATTGTATGAAAATAAGCCAGTTTAATTTACAGGAACATACAGCACACAGCCTTCAACACTGCACCTTCTGACCCAGCTGGACATGTAACCCCTGTTTTGTTTCTCAGACACCATGGGAAAGAAAATGATATTGAACTGATAGACGTCAAAGAGCATGGATAGGAGGTATCACTTTAAAGCTTAAACAGCAATATAGTGCTGTTAGCAATCATCTTTTTCACATACCTGTTACTAACCTATAAAGTGTCTGCACTGAAGTAAGTAGAAAGCTATTTGAAGAGGACTCCTGGCAAGTAGACAGAAAGATGAAGTCAAGCTAAGTGGAGGAAAAGAACATCCATGGAACTACAGACCAGTCAGCTTCACCGGAGTCCCCAGAAGAGTCCTCAAGGAATTCATTTTGAAGCACTTGGAAGAGAGGAAGGTGATCAGGAACAGTCAGCGTGGATTTACCAAAGGCAAGTCATGCCTTCTGTGATGAGATGACTGGCTCTCTGGACTTGGGAAAAGCAGTGGACATGATATATCTTGACTTTAGCAACACTTTTGATATGGTTTCCCACAGCTTTCTTCCCAGCAAGTTAAAGAAGGGGATGAATGGACTATAAGGTGGATAGAAAGTTGGCTAGATCATCAAGATCAACAGGTAGTGATCAATGGCTCCATGTCTGGCTGGCAGCTGGTCATAAGCGGAGTGCCCCAGGGGTCGGTCCTGGGGCCGGTTTTGTTCAACATCTTCATTAATGATCTGGAGGATGGGGTGGATTGCACCTTCAGCAAGTTTGCAGATGACACTAAGCTGGGGGGAGTGGTAGAGACCCTGGAGGGTAAGGATCAGATACAGGGTGACTGAGATAAATTAGAGGATTGGGCCTAAAGAAATTTGATGTGGTTCAACAAGGACAAGTGCAGAGTCCTGCATTTAGGATGGAAGAATCCCATGCACTGCTACAGACTGGGGACTGACTGGCTAGGCAGCAGTTCTGCAGAAAAGAACCAGTGGGTTACAGTAGACAAGGAGCTGGATATGAGTCAACAGTGCCTTTATTGCCAAGAAGGCTAACAGCATAATGGTCTGCATTAGTAGGAGCATTGCCAGCAGATTTAGTGAAGTGATTATTCCCCTCTATTCGGTACTGGTGAGGCCACATTTGGAGTATTGTGTCCTGTTTGGGGCCCCCCACTACAGAAAGGATGTGGACAAATTGGGAGAGAGTCCAGTGGAGGGGAACAAAAATGATTAGGGGGCTGGAGCACATGACTTATGAGGAGAGGCTGAGGGAACTAGGTTTGTTTACTCTGCAGAAGAGAAGAATGGGGGGGATTTGATAGCAGCCTTTAACTATCTGAAGGAGATTCCAGGGAAGATGGAACTAGGCTGTTCTCAGTGGTGGCAGATGACTTAACAAGGAGCAATTGTCTCAAGTTGCAGTGGGGGAGTAGGATAGTAGGTTGGATAGTAGGAAAAGCTTTTTCACTAGGAGGGTGGTGAAACACTGGCATGGGTTACCTGGGGGGGGTGGAATCTCCATCCTTAGAGGTTTTTAAGGTGCGGCTTGACAAAGCCCTGGCTGGGATGAATTAGTTGGGGTTGGTCCTGCTTTGAGCAGAGGGTTGGACTAGATGACCTCCTGAGATCCCTTCCAACCCTAATCTTCCATGATTCTCTCTACTCCTCATCGATATTTCCCTTTTTATACATCCAAGGATCACATTAGCTCTTTTGGCCACAGAGTCATTCTGGGAGCACATGTTATAGGCTAACAGAGGACAGTCTCAAACAGTAATATATATATCTATATATTGTGCTTCAAAAGGGCTAATTTCCCAAAGCTAAGGAAAGTAACTAAATTGATGTGGAGGAAAAATTTATACAGAAAAATCTGAATGAAAATTGGGAATTCTCTAAGACTTCATTAGACTGTTGAAACTCATACCACATTCAAGAAAGAGAACAACTTAGGCTAAAAGCCTATCCTGGTTCAGTGGCAAAATTAAGGCAGAAATTAGAAATAAAAAGTAATATATAAAAATGGAAAAAAGGGGAAATAGATAGCAACCAACATAAATTAAAAATTATGAAGTATCAAACATTGATATGGGACACTAAATACATCACAGAAAAATCTGTGTCTAGCAGGGCTAAGGAAAATAAAGAGCTTTAAAGTATATTAGGAACAAAAGAAATCTTAACAATGCTATAGGCCCATTACTAGATGGAGATGGTAAAACTGTTAATGATGCACAAAAGGCAGACATGTTAAATAAATATTTCTGTTCCATATATGGAAAGGAGGAGGATGTAGTTGTATCACATGAGGATGACAAAATATTTTCCAGTCTATTAATAACCCAGGAGGATGTTAAACAGCATCTACAAGGAATAAACTTTTTTAAACCCAGCAAGCCCAGATAACTTGCACCCAAGAGTTCTAAAAGACCTGACTCCGGAGATATCTGGCCCAACTGAAGTTCATTTTTAATACATCTTAGAATTGTGGGGAAATTCCAGAAAACTAGAAGAATGCTAATGTTGTGCCAATATTTAACAAGGGCAAGAGAGATGACCCAGGTAAGAATAAACTGGTTAACCTGACATCAATTCCAGGAAAAATGGAAAAACTGATACCAGATTCAGTTAATAAAGAAGTAAAGGATAGGAGTATAATCAATGCCAGTCAACATGGAAAATGAATTTTATAAACCCTGATTTAATTCTTTGAAAAGATTACAAATTTGGTTGATAAAAGTAAATGTGCAAGTATAATATACTTAGACTTTAATAAGGCATTTGACTTATTACCACATGACATTCTGATTAAAACATTAGCACTGTAAAATAACAATAAATCACAAGTTAAATGGATTAAGAACTGGCCAACTGACATGTCTCAAAAAGTAATCATCAATGGGTAATCATCATTGAATGGAAGGTGTCTAGTGGGGTTCTGCAGGGGTTGGTACAAGACCCAACATGATTCAAACTTTCATCAGTGATCTGGAAGTAACTATAAAATCACTACTAATAAAATTTTCAGATTTTATATATTCTCCCAGCTCATTAGTTAAGACTTGAAATAATGTAGAACCAAAAATTGATCCTTGTGGATCCTCACTAGAAAGGCACACCCCCTAAATGAGGATTCCCATTTTCCATTACATTGTGAGACCTGTCAATTTTAATCAGTCTAATGTGTGCCATATTCATTTGATATCATTCTAGTTTCTTAATCAAAATGTCATGTAATATTAAGTCAAATGCCTTATAGAAGTCTAAGAATATTACGTCAACACTATCACCTTTATCAACCAAACTTGTAATGTCATCAAAAAATATATCAAATTAGTTTGATAGTATCTATTTTCTTATATGCCCATACTGATTGGCATTAATTCTATTACCCCCTTTAATTCTTTATTAATAGAGTCCTGTATCAGTCATTCCATTATTTTGCTTAGGATCAATGACTGGACTACAGTTATCCAGCTTTCTTCCAGTCTTCTGGAACTTCCCCAGTGTCCCAAGAGTTACTTAAAATCAATATCAACGGTCTATAGACTTCCTCCTCAGCCTCCTCTTTTAAAACTCTTAAATGCAAATTATCTAGACCTGCTGATTTAAAAATGTCTAACTTTAGTAGCTGCTGTTTCATATTCTCCTTGGTTGCTATTAGAATAGGAAGTATTTCATTATCATCACATGATATGGCTATATCATCTGGCTTTTTCCCATTTACAGAACAAAAATATTTATTGAATAGTTCTGCATTTTCTGCATTACTATTGATAACTTTTTCCATTTCCATGTAGTAATGGATCATGACATTGTTAGGATTCCTTTTAGTGCTGATATACTTTAAAAACTCCTGTTTGTCCTTAATTCTGCTGGTCAGAGTTCTCATTGTGTCCTTTTGCTTTCCTTATCAACTTTCTACAATTTGTAACTCTTGTATTAATTATGTTATATTATACAATATTGCCATCAACTACACCTTTTTTCCATTTGTTATATATTGTTTTTTCATAGCTACTTTTACTTCCCTCCTAAACCAGACTGGTTTTTTAATCAATGTATCCTTTCTTGATTGTGGGATTTTGACATTTTGGGCATCTAATAAAATGATGCCAGTCTTCACTGGGCACTTGTTAAATTTTCAAATAACCACATTCATGTTTTTTCTCATGCTACCCCTCATGTTCAGGAGGAGATCCCCTTAAACATCTGCAAAACTACCTCTATGTTCACCTACAAATCCTCTCTTAAAACTCTCTTTTGCCATAATGCCTATGAAACACTTAATAATGGTTTGATAGGTAGTGTGCTGAGACCTCTGTCTGTCATTAGGCTTGGCAGGATTTGATTTAAATCACTAGAAGTCAGAAAACATCTATTTCAGCTGGCATGCTGAAACTGATGAAAAAAATATTGATCGGTAACAGTAGGTGGGAATGCTGCCTTTACTGCACCTGCACTTGTGGAAATTGGGTGTCACCTGCCCTGTGGCAGTATAGGGAGCTCTCCGAAGCCCCACTGTCATGGCCCTGTTTCCTCACTCACCAGCCAGGAGTGTGAGAGCTGTCCCCAGCCAGGAACTGTTCAGCAACACCCCACAGCTGGGGCTCATCTTCCTTCTTGCAGTCCTGGCTCAGGGATCTCTGTTTTGCCGGGTCAAGAGTTCACCCTCCCCTGCAACTTGTTCCCTGGGGCTTTGAGCCTCTTGGCTATGCAGGGAGCCTCCTGCAGCCTTTGCTGTCAGCACTGCGCTAACCCTAACCCCATCCCTAACTCCCTCCATTTTCCAGCAACTGTAAAACTAAAATCAAATAAAAAGATTTAAAATCTTAAAAATGATAATTGATAACAATAGAAAAATATTAAAAATAAAAATCAATATTAATAATCAAAATTAGAAAAAAAGTAAAAACCAAATTCTGCCTACCTATCGGGTCGATCAGTGTCATCTCCTTGTTTCCTTGTTGGCAATTCACTACAATCTCCAGCAATGCCTCTCTCAATTCCCTTATTATTAATCCTTTGTTCTTCAGGCATCTGAAGATGAGAAGAAAGCCCAGATTAGCTTCTGTTTGGTTATACATGTTAGAGGAGTTCAGATAATTTTGCATTTGCTGGTTCCTTTCTGGAATTCCAGAATGCAGAAAAATATTAATGCTATTCTGCCTCTTCTCGTGTCTAGTCAAGACCTCATGTGTTCTAAACATCCTAGGGAAGCAAGGTGGGTCATATCTCAGGGCTATTGTTTGTAGTCTACCTACCAGACTGAAGGCTGCTGTGGTAAAGTCAGGCCAGATGGCTTCCAAAGGGTATACCAGGGCCGGTATGTGGGCCCTAGAATATTAAAGGCCCTTTTTCCTGCAGGCAGAGGAGAGGTTACTGCAAGGCTATTAGAGACACCTGGCCCCAATGAAGGGCTACTCCAGGTGTACTTAAACCCTGCCTTCCCTAAAGAGGGGGAGTGAGCAAAGGAGGTGGAAGCTGCCAGAAGGCTTGTGGCACCTGGAAGAGAAATATCCCCCAGACTAAGAGATGGTGCTTCTCTGCAGCCAGAGGAGCAGAGAAGGAGAACACCCCTGGCCCCAGTTGGCAGGAAGGAGCCACAGCCAGGTACCTCCCTGGGGCACATACAGGGGCTGAGACTACCTACCCGCCCAGTAGGGTGAGGGACACTCCCCAGGCCTGAAGTAAAGCTGCACCAAATGCTCCATGGGAGAGGTGTTGAGGGGATGGACCAAAGGACTTGTCCAGACTGGGACCAGAGTTACCTCAGGCCCCACTGATGGAGGAGACTGCTGCCAAGGGGTAAGACTAAGCGGGGGTCACCCTACCACACTGCATAAACACATGCTAGGAAATCAAACTCATGCCTTTAACTATCTGAAGGAGATTCCAGGGAAGAGGGAACTAGGCTGTTCTCAGTGGTGGCAGATGACAGAACAAGGAGCAATTGTTTCAAGTTGCAGTGGGGGAGATCTAGGTTGGATAGCAGGAAAAGCTTTTTCACTAGGAGGGTGGTGAAGCACTGGAATGGGTTACCTAGGGAGGTGGTGGAATCTCCATTCTTAGAGGTTTTTAAGGCCTGGCTTGACAAAGCCCTGGCTAAGATGATTTAGTTGGGGTTGGCTCTGCTTTGAGCAGGGGATTGGACTAGATGACCTCCTGAGGTCCCTTCCAACCCTAATCTTCTGTGATTCTGTAATAAGAATGGTCACACTGGGTCAGACCAATGGGCCTTCTAGCCCAGTATCCTGTTTTCCTACAGTGGCCAATGCCAGCTGCTTTAGAGGGAATGAACAGAACAGATAATCATCAAGTGATTCCAGAGGTACTAAGGGTAGATAGCCTGGTTCATTGGACTAGAAGAGTCTAGTGAGTAGCCAGCTGAAAGGACCATCTGTCCAAGGTACTTATATGGCTCTCATCATTGTAGTATATAAGCACCTTGTTATATTTATCACTGCAATATCTCTGTGAGGCAAAATAGTGCTAAAATCTCATTGTACAGATGGGGAACAGAGGTACAGCGAGACTAACTAACTTGTCTAGAGTCCTGTAGGAAATCCATGAGGGAACTTGAAAAGCAGTTGACCAAGTTAAAACTCTAATGACTGGATCATCCTTCCTACCTAGAGCTTTGCAATCTGCCTGGGATCAAAAGTGATGGGCTGGAAAAAGCACATCAGGCCCGAAAAGCTGTAGCTAAGGAGAGAACTTGTGAGAACTGCTAAGAAATCCCCTCACCATCTGGTGATTGGCCTGCAAGAGACGGGGGAATCTGAGGCTCTGCTGTGCTCTAAGCTTTCAGAGTATATTCTCCATAACTCAATTCCTGCTTCTCCTTCTTACTCTTCTGATGCATGGACTTTCTAAAGTTTGCAGGAGATGATCCTGCTCTTCAAAGTTTTTTAGGAATGATGCCTAATGCAGAGTTTATAGCATACCATGTCTTTATAAACATTACTGATATGTGGATGTGTTATGGGTAGATATATACCATGTATGCCCAATTTATTATTTCCAGGGAGCAGCATCCTTGTGGTGACTGACAGGTGGGATTTTTTCTCCATCAGACTACTTAACACGCTGATAGATCTCACTCTAGCTGCATTTGCTGTTATAATGTTCAGGTGACAGTCTAGATACTATAATGACTGGCACATGATAAATACCTAATAGCTAGCTAGATTAGATGCCTTATAGCTGAAATAGCAAAACATCAGCCAGTGTGTGTGTATCCACATTTCTGAATATGGAAGGTTAATTGGGAATACAAATCCAACTTCATCTGCTTCTTTCCTCTCTTCAGGGAATCCTGAGCAAAGTTCCAGTGACATTCTTTCACTTGTCTTTTCAGAAATCATTGCTAGGCTCTATTATTTCCACATTGCTCGGTGTCAACGGCAATTACAAAGATTCATACTCCACCTTTCCTGAGCTGCATGATGAAACCAACACAAGTATTGGCCCGAGCAACTGGCCCATCAACAGTGAAACTGTTCTTTGTGCTGCACAAATATTTTTTGGCCCCAGTGAGGCATTTGAGAGCCACCCAGGCTATTGCAGACATGAAAGAGCTGTTTGCATACCAAACTCTTTGGAAGACTGCTGAGGGCTCCATAGAAAGCACAACACACAACAGACCTATGCACAGTTCACTCATGTTTTTACATACCCTTCACAATAAAAACAAGTCATCAGAGACCCACTCTACAGACTGTAGTTCCTCTTTGGGGAAGAGGAAAAAGTAAATAAAGAGTAAGTCTTGGGCAAGCATGAATCTTTAGCAGTCCTTAATCAGGATGTTAAATATTTCATAGATCCTTCACATCCAGGTCTGAAATCTCCCTACAAAAGGGGGAGCAAGTCTAAAATAAACACCCTGCCATTTCCAGTTCTCATATAGCCAAGCCAGTGCATAGCAGCATGAGGCCTGCAGGGCATCAGGGGTTGTTACAAACTTTCCAGTGAAGTGAGTGTTTATTATTGTTGTAGGTTTGATGTGTTCCCAAAAGGATCTAATCAACATGTAATAAGGCCTCAGGAGAGCAATTAGAAACCTCAGCTTTAACTCTGTTATAACCACAGTGGAGAAAGTAACATTGCTTCTGCTCCTGGGCTATGCAGCATGATTCCTGGCAGAGGAAGTAGTAGTGGGAAGCTGAAATCTAATCTTGCTTCGTACCAGCGTTTGAAGTTGAGAAGGGGAATGCACAAGATGACTTCCTTTGCTGACTGTGTGTGCACAGCCTGATAGTTAAATCAGGCCCGTGTTCAATCCTCAGCTTTTTCTCTGTGGCCTTGGACAAGTCACATAATTGTTCTGAGCCTCAGTTTCCCCCATGTAAAATTGAGATAAAAATAATTGCTTTCCCACAGAGGATTGAGGCTTAATTAGTTAATGCCTGTAAGTAAGCTGAAAAACTTGGATGGAAAGTGCCAGAGAAGAGCTAAGTATTAAATACTTCTCACTGTTGTTCAATTTAGCAAATTATCCAGCCACCAAAAAGCAAGAAATTGCTTTAGAAGGTAGTTGATCAGGGTGGCAACCACAGTGAGGGCTGGCCGCTCTGGGGCAAATGTTCTTTACCAAACTGTCAAGACAGGAATTTAGAAAGACCATGACTATTTCACATGCATCTGTACTGGGACGTATAAAGACATTCTCTGCCTGTGGCACATATAGTCTATTCTCCTGTGGGCTATAATACCTTGATCTAATTTCAGCTGTTGGGTTTAGTGTTCAGATGCTTGGTGGTGTTGGTTGCCTGTGATATACAGGAGGTCAGATTAGGTGTTTCAGTGGTCCCTTCTGGCCTTAAATGCTATGATATATAAAGAGCTGTATCAGGGGTGGCCATACTTACTGACCTCTGAGCCCCATACAACAATCTTCAGAAATTTGAGAGCCAGGGCTGAAGCCCTGAGCCCTGGCAGGTGCAGCCCACAGGGCTGAAGCTGTGAACTCCACACCCCAGCCTGGTAGGCAGAGAATGGATTGGATGGGGGAGTGGAGAGGAGACATTCATGCTAACTGTAAATGAGCTGCAGTTTGGCCACTTCTGAGTTATATCTACACAGAGTATTCCTGTTGTGGGGGAGGAGGAGAAGGTTGCCTTCCATAGCTGAGGGGTTTTTGTTCTTGAAAATATAATAGGATCAAGGTAAGAATTTTAAATTGTCACCAAAATTGCCTTGCAAATGTCTTATATGAGTGATGACTTCTGTGGCAGGACTATGCTGTGGTATAGAGAGAAGAAAGGCCTTTGTCCTAAAAACAAATATCACACTTTAACATGAAACATATTGACAAAACCCAAATATTAGAATATAAGAAACTGGAAAGAATAAAACTTCTCCCAGCAGCTAAAATATTAGTTGTCCACTCTGATTCTTTTAGATTTGTCAGCAGCCTTCAACAGTCTAGACTATGAGGTGGTGTTACTGTGTTTGCAGACCATGGCAAGGTAGACAGAATTGCACTTGTGCAACTCTTTTTTCTTCTTTCTGAGATAAGTGCTCATCTAATAGTTGCTCTCATACTCAAAGATTCCATCATATGGCATATTAAGAATTCACCCTTCCTCTTCAATGTGTATGTGAAGCCAGGAGGGAAGATAGTGAAACAGTTTGGAATGCCATGCCGTCAGTACTCAGATGACATTCCACTCTACTACATTTTCATCATAGCAGGATGGTGCTGCCTCTCAGCTTTCCCAAATGTACCTTAAACTGATGCTTGGAAGAAAACTAGCTGGATGAAGCTCAACCAAGATAAGATAGAAGTGATGCTGGTGGGGTGGAGGAAACAGTCCAAGAAGCTGGCAGAGGTGATCTACCCCTCAGTAGACAAAGGCAAGCAGTACATATCCTTCAATATTGTACCTTCTGACCAACTGGACACATAACATTAGACTTGCTGTTCAGCCACCATTAGAAGTAAAAATAATATTGAACAGACAGAACTTAAAAATAATTGATGGGAAGCATCACTGTGAAGATTAACTAAACAGAAGTGTCTGATGTGGGGTGTCAGGACTGAGAATGCTTGTACAAAGACAGGTAGAAGTTTTTGAAGTATACTTAAGAGTGCAACCGTTGCAGTGTCCCAATGATCAGACAGCCTCCAGTGGACCAGCATGAAACACACAGGTCAAATCAGAACATAAATGGAAAAATGTAATAAGGTAGAGCCCCTGTTTTTTGCAAGTGCAAACTAACATGAAATAAAATGAAAAACAAGCTACAAAATGAAGTAAACCTATAAAACAGTGCCCAGAGAAGGAAACCAGTCCCAGTTCCACGGGACAAGTGCCACCGCTACAGGGTGAGCTCAGGGCAAGCTCTCTGCAAACACCCACCCCAGGGCTCCCATCTATGGGAAAGGACGTGACGCCCGCCTAAGGTCTCTGACCCCTCTTGCCCCTGATATACTACAATAAAAAATAAAACAGAATTACCCAAAAAAGCCAAACCAAAATGTAGAAAGAATTTCACAGGATCTAGTGGTAAGTATTAGTCTCTCCCTTTTCACAGCTGAGCACTGCTCCTCATTTACCATTGTTCCAGGTCATGACCTACATAGCCCGTAGTTAAATCCACCATTGAGTGAATACATTGTAAATTGTATAGACTGGTATATCATAATCAAAATAAATAATAAATGATCAGGAAGCATAAGACTGACTATGAAAACATTACAAGAAACAACTCTGTGGGCCTTCTATGCCATGTTAAAATCATACAACAGTATAAGTCAACCTGTTCAAATATGTGGGAGCAAAGTCTGAGGCCCAGCTAACTAATTAAGGGGAAAAAATAGAAACCCTATGCCCACAGTTCTGTAAATATTACATGTCCACAGATGCTCCACCATCAGTCACTTCAGAACATAACTAAAATAATTCCCTCACATCATCATAAAAAAAGAACACAACTTGTAATGCCATCTCATCCAAAGCAGCAAAAACATCCTCCATATCAAAGTTCAAAAACTCATGCCACATGAAAACATACTCCACCTCTAACATCACTCCTAAACCTCAACAACTATAACCTCCAGACTAATAGAGCAAATTACTTCATTCAGACTAGAATGTGATTCAGGATACCAAATCAAAGTCTAAAACACCAGTACAGAGAAGAATAGATTACAAACAACGAGATAGTTGCTACAGATCCATACTCAGAACAATCACACTATCGAGTACATTGCCATGATGAAATATGCAGAACTAAAACAGGCTCTTAATAAATACCAAATCCATGCCCAACTGGGAGACACAAAACACCATTCCAAACCAGAAAGGAATGACTGTGCAACCTATTGACACAGAGACTGAAACAGTGAGACATTTTCTACTCTCATGTCCAAATTATAAAGGGACCGTGAGAAAGGTATTTCCTCAAATTATCAGAAATTATTAAAAAAAAATAGCTTTACATAAGAAGAGAGATGGCAGAAATTGCATTTCACTGCCAGAACATCAAGAATGGTCAATAACAAAAGGCAATGGCATAAAACCTGAAGTGCATTATAAAACCCTGACCATGACAGATATTTGATTTATTTTATCTATTTCTGGCAGGTACCCAAAGCAGATACATTTTGGCAACACTTGGATAGCTTGTCATGAAATCAAATGTTACTGCACTGACTTGACAGATATGTACCCAAGCAATTGTGCAACTAATAATTATTGCAATTATTAATGCAAGAATATTATTTTACTGGAAATCAGAGATGCTGGATTAGAACATTAGATTGAAGAGGTGAGAATTACATGTAGACCTGAAAGTGGTGAGGTTTGTGGCCATTCTAAATTCCCGTGGAAGTGAATTCTAAAAGCCTGAGATAGCAGCCAAAACAGCCATGTCTCCTGTGCAATTCCATTGTTTCTAAAGAGGGAAGCTGTTAAACACAGTTAAGGACCCAGAGGGCAAGCTAATCCAGTGTTTCTCAACCTTTTAAGTAGCAAGTACCCTCTAACCTCTGAAAATTTTAATAAGTACCCCAACACTCAATTTTCCGTAGGACTTAATATTTACAGACTAATGTGAGCCATATGTTGGAAGAAGGGCTAAGTATATAAGTCCGTGATATGACAGATGTCAGATCTAGTGTGGGTAAGGTTACCACCTTTAGACCAGGAGTATACAACTCAAGTATGTACCTGGGCTAGAGATGATGTTGGCCAAAGCTAGGAGGCTTTGAGCAGCATGCCAATGCTGGGAAACATAAAACACCACGCCAAATTTTTTGCCATAGATTTGAGAGGAGGAAGGGGTGAGAGAGACAGGGAAAGAGGATGAGAGAGAGGGCGAGAGAGACAGGAAAAGAGGGTAACTGGTGAAATCTGGGGCTATCATAGTTGTCAATTTCATGGCTCAGCTAGAGGCGGCTGCTGCCCATCTTCAAGCCGGGGCACTGAAGGCTGACCCTTGGCTCGGAGCCGGGGTGCAGGTGGCTGCCACCCAGCTACAAGCTTAGCTTGCGAGAGGCAGGAGGCTGCCACCAGGCTCCCACCTAGGAACTGTGACCGGGCTGGAAGTCGGGAGCTGCTGCCCGCCTTCCCTAGAAGGTGGGGGCTGCCACCCACCTCCCAGCTCATAGCTGGGACCTGGCAGGAAGCGGGTGGCTGCCACCTGCCTCCCAGCTGGCACCAGGCAGGAAGTGGGTGGCAACAGCCCAGCTTCCCAGGATTGTTGCGGCTGCCACCTGCCTCCCAACTGGGAGCTGCTGCCCGCCTGCCAGCTGGGAGCTGTGACAGGGCAGGAAGCAGGCAGCTGACGCGTGGCTTCCTGGGAGTGTGCCGGCTTCTGCCCACCTCCCAGCTGGGATCTGTGAATGGGTAGGATCAGGGGGCTGCCACCCGCCCTCCCCAGAAGTCATCAGCTGCTGCTCACCCCCCTTCACTCTATTTTTCCCCGGGTACTCCCTGCCTGTGTCCCGGGTACCCCTAGGGCTACGCGTACCACATGTTGAGAAACTATGAGCTAATCTTTTAAGTATCCTAGTCTTAGACATTTGATGGCCTTGAAAATAATAGTCACAGATGGTAGAATACATTTTTTTGTGGCTAATGCTATGTGAGTGTCCAATTTGAAGAAGGAATCCAAAAGGGATCATAGATTGTTGAATACCTTTCAGATTTGGGGACATCCATCTTCAGTTCATGGCAACATCATGGTGGCTCTTCAGACTCTTCAAATTGTTTCATTATGTCTTCAAGCATAACCTGCATCTTGCTTGGATACAACTTCAGTCACTTCTTCCCCATCCATTAACTGACCCTAGCTGAGTGCTGGATTGTGTTTGTATATGAGATGAACAATAAATAGAGTTGAAGCTCTTCTGCATATTGTTGATATCTGAGACACTTTGGCAACATTCTGAGTTAGATGGACCACTGATCTGATCAGCACAGCAGTTTCTGTGTTTCTACACTTACACCAGCAGATGCATACAGATATTAAATAGGATACGAGGGAGAGTGGAACCTTGTGCTTCTCTACAGAAGAAATTTTTGACAACAGAGAAGCAGGTGCCCACCTGGGTGTGCCACTGAAGGAAGGAGTCAAACCATTTAAAAGTGTTTCCCTTTACTCCTGCTGCATCTTTCAAATTGGACAACAGTATTCTCTGACTGACCATGTAGAATAACAAGGAAAGGTCTAGGAGTAAGAAGGTAATTTCAGCTGGCCGACTGAAATAGATGAAAAACATTTTGATTGGTAACAGTTGATAGGAGCGTTTACTGCACCTGCACTTCTGGAAATTGGGTATCACTTGCCCTGTGATTCTCTCAGAAGTCCCACTGTCATAGCCCCATTCCCTCACTCATCAGCCAGGAGTCGGGGAGCTGTCCCCATCCAGGAACTGTTCAGCAACACCCCACAGCTGGGGCTCATCTTCCTTCTTGCAGTCCTGGCTTGGGGATCTCTGTTTTGCCGGGTCAGGACTGCACCCTCCCCTGCAACTTGTGCCCTGGGGCTTTGGGTCTTGGCTGTTCAGGGAACCCCTGAAGCCTCTGCTGTCAGCGCTGCGCTAACCCTAACTCCCTCCCTAACTTCCTCCGGATAAAATTTAAAATCTTAAAAATGATAATTGATAACAATAGAAAAATAATATTAAAAATCAATATTAATCATCAAAATTAGAAAAAAAGTAAAAACCAAATTCTGCCTACCTATCATGTTGATCAGTGTCATCTCCTTGTTTCCCTGTTGGCAATTCACTACAATCTCCAGCAATGCCTCTCTCAGTTCCCTTATTAATCCTTTGTTCTTCAGGCATCTGAAGATGAGAAGAAAGCCCAGATTAGCTTCTGTTTGGTTATACATGTTAAAGGAGTTCAGATGATTTTGCATTTGCTGGTTCCTTTCTGGAATTCCAGAATGCAGAAAAATATTAATGCTATTCTGCCTCTTCTCGTGTCTAGTCAAGACCTCGTGTGTTCTAAACATCCTAGGGAAGCAAGGTGGGTCATATCTCAGGGCTATTGTTTGTAGTCCACTTACCAGACTGAAGACCATATAAATATGTGCTAGGAAATCAAACTCATGTTTGCAAGAGGAAAGAAACCTTTGCTTAAGGAGGTGATATAGCAGAGGCATAGACCTTGCAATTTAGCTATATTAAAATGCCTGTTGTTTAAGTGAGCCCATATTACAATGTAATCCAGATCACTCTGTAGAAATGACTGGTCCTTATCATTTACCACTCCACCAATTTCTGTATCATCTACAAACTTTACCAGCTTATTTATGTTCTCGTCCACATCATTGAAAAAACAATTAAAATATTGTGTCATGACCCCACTAGAAACTTCCCCATTGTTCAGTAGTTCCACAAACTACCATTACTTTCTGAGATCTATCGGTTATCTGGCTTTTTATTCTAATATGTGCTGCATTGATTTTGTGTAGTGCTAATATTTTAATCAGAAAGTTATGCTAATTTATTCTTTGACCATCAGATAAATACTTTTCATTCCCATCCACCACTCCAGAATGGAGCACAGTTGAAAATGATGATCAACATAACATTAGTCAATGCTTTCCATAAAGATTGTTTTTAGCTATATTCTCTAGGTGGCCTGTCTCCATTGTTGCAATGTTGTCAAGATGGCTCGACTCAGAATCAATTTCCCTTCATTTGTACCAGGCAAAGGGGTGCTTGTAGCCATCTTTAGTGGCTGTCTTCCTGCTATGTTGTTCTCCAGCCAGCCCAACTGCCCAGCCTCCATTTCTATTGCTCCCACTCCCTGGCTGCCAGCTAGACTCCAGCTCTGGTTCCCTGTCACCCTCCAGCCAGATTTAATAGAACAGCACAGGGAGCATGCACTGTAATCCAATTATCTCCCCTTGCAGGAAAAGATGGAGAGCAAGAGGCAGCTGCAGACAGGTCCTGGCAGGCAGGGAAACAAGAAACAAAATGCTGAGTGCCTGGCTGCAGCCAAATGGTGAATTCCACAGCAAAAATCTTGAATTCTGTAGCATCTTGTAAAAATACCAGATTCTGCACCCATTTAAGAGTCCTTGAGTCCCAGTTCACATATCTTAGAGTTACGGTTTCAGTCTCTCAGCAGACTCAGGTAGACATCACTACATTGATTAACACTCTATTCATGTTACCAAGTTTATGTCTGTAACCATAAGGGCAAGAAATGTAATTCTTTAAAGAAGTAAGATGAGATCTGGAGCAAGATGTTAATTTCATAGTTGCAGAATCACAAAATATCTGGGGCCTTGATTACAGAGCAGCCCTTTTAGCTCTAGTGATAATGCCTTTGGGTTGTGAGCAGGAAAACTAGGGTTCTAATCCCAGTTCCCTAGGTGTGCATGTGATCTAATTAGTGTCTGTTGTCTGCTGTACATAGATTTAAGGATCATATATCCAGAGTGCATGGACCTCACATAGCAAACTACCTTTTTCTGATTCAGAGTGATTCTTTTAACAAGAGCTGGGAGACAATTACAATTAAATGTGGGAAGTATCAAAACTTTCATTTAAAAAAAGATATTAAGTACTGTGATCCATCTGTAAAACTCTGATTGCACACACTGCTCTCTCCCTGCTGCTGTGGAAAAATAGCAGTGGAACTGGGAATAAATGTTTAAAGACCCTAGCATTCCAAGCATTCTTTCTTCTTATTGTGGTTGACTTGCTGCTAATGAAAGCACTAACAGTACTGCCTAAAACCAGGCAGTGTGGGGAGAAATCTTCAGGCACCCAGCTTGGCCAGTGCACTGCAGCCCAACCTGCTATTCTAGTCTTGTGTGCCCACCCCACAGCTCCGCTAATGCATTTCAGTCCTGTCTCTTGCTGTCCTGTGTGTCCTCTTTCAGCTCAGCCAATGCCTCTTCTTCTCCCTAGTATTCCCATACTGGGCCTGTCCTAAACAGAGGTGCTTAGATAGTAGCAGGCACCTTATGAAAATCTGAGAGAGCTTCACTACTGATTATGCAAAGCTCTCTAGTTCTGTGATGTGAGTGAATATACATTAGGTTCTGGCTTGAGAGCACCCTATTCATCTCACATATGACTACAGACAAATATGAATCCAGGACTCTTAAGGCTGAAGCATTAGGCTTGCTGCACCCTCTGTTGCATTCATAAAATCTTTCCTATTGTTTAGTCTCCTTCTCTACATGAAGCTCAGAATTTGCAATGAAAAGAGATTCTCTGTTAGAGTCAGAGATTTTGGAAAGTCCAACAGAAAAACAGGTATCTGGTGAAATGCAATGCCTGATGCATCAGAGTCAGCACCTGGAACAGATGTGAGGCATCATTGCAATGACCACCAGGGGGCAGCTTCCATCAAAAGCACTGTCAAAACTGGGACCCCTAGCACAGTTGTGACACCATCGGGACAGACATGTTCCAGCTCCCAAATCTCCCCCCACCCCACAATAGAGCTCTGCAATGTATAAGATTAAAATGGCACAAACTAGTTTTTTGGTTTAACGATAGTATTAAAAGTGACAGAACAATGAATATTTGGAAACATTTTGAAACGCTCGTGACACAATGGGTCAGATATTTCTTGTTACGTGATTGTCACTGGCTAAAAATATCAAGACGTTTCTCTGGTGGTAGGAGACTTCTTTTCTTTTATAACAAATAAGTATATTATGTTTTATGCAGTGTTGTGGTGGCTGTGCTGGTCCCAGAATATTAGAGACAAGGTGGGTGAGGTAATGTCTTTTATTGGACCAACTTCTGTTGGCGAGAGAGACAAGATTTGAGCTGTCACAGAGCTCTTTTTCAGGTCAAGAAGAGCTCTATGTAAGTTCAAAAGCTTGTCTCTCTCACCAACAGAAGTTGGTCCAATAAAAGACATTACCTCACCCACCTTGTCTCGCTAGCTTATGTCTGTCATTCACTGTCCAAGGTAAAGTTCTTGTGTGGATGCTCAGTGGGCTCCCATAGCTGCAGATGGGAACAGATTCCACTGTGAGTGCTGCTGTCTGACACAGTTCATTTTATGTTTAGATCCATTTTTTTAAATTATTATTATTGTTAGATATTTTGCTACGTGAAATAAACAAGTCAGTCATGTGCTGAAAGAAGCTACAGAGACCAGAAATGGTAAGAACAGCTCTCTGGAGATGGTACTACTTGGAGGAGAATCAGAGCAGTCAGATTTAGGGCCTGATTTTCAGAAGGACTGAGCAGTCACAAATCCAGTTAATGTGAATGGGAAGTGGAGGTGCTTAGCATCCCTGAAAATCAGGTCATTGGTGTTTTGGAGGCAGGTACTTGGTGCTGTGAATCTTTGCTTGTATGGATCTCTGTTTTCTCTACTCACGTCTCTGCTGCTGTTACCTTAGGGTGTAAATGGAGGTTTCCCAAAGATGCACAGTGGGATGAATATTGATTAAACCAAGCAGTTGTACTCAACAAGCAGTTGTACTCTTCTGAGCATGAGCCTTTTTTTTTTTTTTTTTTGTGGAGACTATATACTGCTGCGATGGCTGCATTATAAAACAGATTAGAGTGGATTTGGCAGAAACTCCATATTTTTCCTGAATTGAACCTTAAATTTGGACATCCTTTCAAATGTAACAGTAACTTAGCATAATTTTTGTTTTGCATTGTACTATGTGTTTGAATGTGCTATGAGAGTCTGTAACAGCGAACTCTTCCGCTTACCCACCTTATTAATAGATATTAGAATTTGCATAATTTTATGCAGGGATTGAACACTTCCCACAAGGATGGATCAACAGAAGAGCCCTAACCCTTATTATAGAGCTCTGTAATGCAGTCATCTAGTCACCAACGAGCTCTGATTCCCTTACATTTCCATGGTACAAGAAAAATGGTCTTGGAGGAGCTTTGGAAGCAAAACATGATTTAGCCGATCAGTAGAAAGTCCCTGAAGTTAGTGTAAATGTCCCATGGGGGTCTGCAATCACATTCCAATAACCAGGTGGTGAGAGTTGGGCATATTGCTTTCCAGCACACTTGGAACCATTCCAGCTCTTTACAGGTTCCCCTTCCCAACACCCCATGGTGTCTTTCTAAACAGAAACTTTGCAAACATTTTGTAAAAATTCTTTTCTTTTGAATTTAAAGCATTTTGTGTGTGAATTTTCAAATAAATGTTTGTTTTAGTAAGTGCAAAACTGTACCAGGCTGGCATTCTCACTGGTCATGTTGAAAAACGATTGTGGGATTTATTTGAGCTTTTTGGTAGTGGTGGTGGTGGTGGTGTGTAGGTGTTTTTTTTCCCTCCTTGAAATGGGATTGTATTTGTGCCTCGATTAAGCTGTCCTGTATCAGTCCTGACATTTTTATAGATGAAAACAGCACATCAAAGCATTAAAAAGGTACAAATGAGTATAAAATGGCATTTGGCCAATGTTTATGAATAATTCAATATGATCATAAAAATAATCACCAAAAGGTAAATAAATTACCCAGTTTACTACTTTTTCTTACGTACAGTTTGGTACAAAAGCTGAAGCCATGAATGATTTATACCTGTTTTAACAATAATACTCGTTTTACTGAAAGATGGTCAGCGCTAAGGTTGCTGTGGGCTCAGTGCCAGTTGTTGAAAGGTTAATGTTTTAGCAGCAATATATTAAATTATGAATAATACCATTCCCAAAATGGAAGGTTATTAGCGCAGTCTGTTTAATTAGCCCTGCTAGACTTTACCATCAACTAGCACTACCCATCACTACAGTGTGATAATAGGGACCAGCAGGGTTAGAAAATCAACTGCCAAAACCAAGGAATTCCTGTAGCCTGACATTTCATCATGGAATCTTCTGGGACTTTGTTCTTGTGAGACCCTGGATAACTCCAAATGGGTAACCATACTTTCAGCACCTCTGAAGCAACAGCCCAGGTAATGCACACACTAAACATAGTTTCCAATTTTACAGTGTTCATGGCTACAAGGAGACACAACGAAATAAGCTAATCTTTCCCTTTTGGAGTCCTGGAAGCCAATTCTGCTGCCAAAGGATATGACTAACTCTTTTAATCTTTGAGAGTTACATGTATCACGTAAAGATCCCAGGATTCCTGGGTTTAAATATGGCTTTGGTCATTCATGTGTTAAAATAGTTTGATCTCACCCTTGACCCAGTTTGTCCTGATAGAGAGAGGGTCCAGCCCATCCCTGAAGCCTAGTGTATTCCAGGGAGAAGGCCTTTCCACAAGACATGTCCAGAACTGAAATAGCAGAGGTCCATAAACTCAAGATTGAAGTTCACTGGCAGAGCTGGAGGGGTAAAGATCTGAAAGAGTAGGCTGATGCAGGTCAGGACAGAAGGGGAGTCAGGGAGTGGTGGTTGATTTATTTGCATAGCATTTGCCTGCACCAAGACTGATTTTAGCCTTCCGCATGTACTCCTTTACTTCCACATGTACTAAAATTCACTGCCTTTGCTCACTTATATATAAAAGGAACAAAATATAGTCACCGGTATTTTTTTATTATTCAGATTATACAGTGCTTTCAGAACATAAGGTGCACAGTATTATATTATTATTTATTAAATTCTTGGCTACATTAGCCTAAGGATAGAGCCAGAAGGGCACTATACAAAGGTAATGCTCTGTCTGTGAGATATGCAGCCATGGGAAGCTTCCTGAAGTTGGGAGAAGCCAAACTCAGTCTTCTCTGTCTTGTCTTCTGATTCTTTTAGGATGGGACAGTTTTGCCATTGAAAAGAGGAAGCTGGAGAGGTGTAAGAACTTTGAGTCTGTGCTCTTTCCATCAACTGGACAATTATATACTGAAGTAATTTATTCATCTCCATTCCATCACCCTTTATCAGATTTAAAAGATATTTTAAATAACAAACAGTACTGTATCAAATATTGTAATAGAAATTCACCAAAAGATCTGGTCTGCAGAATCAGGCCCATTTGATTCCAGTGGCTCTCCAGTGTCCTGCGACTCTGGGTCCATATGACTCCACTGACTCTCAAGTGCACCTTCCCATGATTTGTATGAAAAGGAAAAGTACAAGAAATTCAAGTCAACATAAGAGACAACAACAGGTAGGGACTAAATCCCTCCTCTTCATTTACATTATAGTAGCTCTTTCTTCTCTCTCCTTGAGATTTCCCTAATATCCTCTCCTTCACACCAGCTGACCCTCACTTCTATTTGTGCTTATTGAAATAGGTGACCGTCATTAGAATGGCTTCCTTGGAATATTAGAATGATGTTTTTTATAGAGCAGAGCCTGTACTATGGATAGAGAGAAAAGGAAGGGGTGGAATAAGGTGACAAAAATGGATGAAGTGATGGGAAATGTAAGAAATAAAGACAGAGGTGATGGAGCAGAAGGAAGAGAAAGTCATGGAAAATAAAATCTTGTCTATTTATTAGTTAAGTATTATTTATGCTATGTCCAACATGCATTAGGTTCATTATTGAATAAATAAAAAGATAAGTTCCCAACTCCAAAGA
Organism: Mesoclemmys tuberculata; assembly: GCA_007922155.1. NCBI lineage: Eukaryota > Metazoa > Chordata > Testudines > Chelidae > Mesoclemmys > Mesoclemmys tuberculata. Next base: position 5,364,071 of record ML675639.1, read on the forward strand.
GTTACAAACTAGTTCTAGATGTGACTCCGTGAGTGAAAGTAACAATCAAGAAGGAGGGTGGGATGAGGAAGGATAAAGGTTTGAGCAACAACAGGTCATGGAGTTACTCCATTTTGGTAAGTATATATCTTGATGGTGCCATAAGATGGCATTTTCTTGCTTTTACATTAACTCATTTCTTATAAATAACACAGAAGTAGAGGCTTTTCAGGAAGGATCTGAATTAGAAAGCTGTTGGCAATAATCAAGGTGGGAGATGATCAGGGAATAGACAAGTAATTTATGCATAGGGACAAACAGAAAGAGATCTATTTTATTACATTGTAAGAAGTGGCAAGACTTAGTCACAGCCTGAATGGGAGGAGAAGAGAAGAAGGCATTGTGGAGGACCCCTGGGTTCCATGTCTAGATGCCAGAGAGCATTGTAGTAGATTTGACAGAAGTGAAAGAAGAGGAAGTGAAGCGGATTTAGATGGAAAAATAAATACCATTTTAGGCATGTTGACTCTGAGCAGTCGAAGAGGAATTGTCAAAGATGCAAGCTGCAATGAGAAACTGAAGATAGGGAGACAGGAGAAATAAACCTATGATAACCAGGACTCCTGATTCAGTTATAACATGGCTGTTCTCCAACTCAGTTACAACAGTTGCAGTTTGTAATCTAGTTCCATAACTAGGTGAAAGTCTTTGACGTATCCAAGAAAGAATGGAGAAGAGAGGATAGTGAACTAGTGCAAACTAGTTCTACTCTGTAATTAGCACTGCAGTCCAGAGAAGCAGGAGCATGTGTGGTCAGTCTAATTTACTGCTGATCTTATTAAATCCCAATTCTGCAATAATCTTATGCCCAGGTAAGGGCAGAAAGAGAGCCTGATGCCCCCAAGCAACCCATAAACAGCAGTGTGACGACGAAGTGTTTATTACTTAGTCTCATGAAGACCATATAAGCGCTCTCCCAGAGGGTGGAGCTGTGTGTCCCAGCTGCTAATACTCCAGCTCAGCTTTGTTTCTCAAAACTCTATAAAAATGGAAATAATTTTAGTAGTTGATTTCTTCTGACAGAGCTTTATATGAAAACTTCAATTTCTTCTTCCCATCCTTTTCACAATGAACAGGAACTTTGCCTTCTCTGCTCTTCTTCTTTCTTTCACAAGATCTCTTGCAGTATCATTACTAGCAGAAAAACTTCCAAGGCCTATATCTATATAGCTCTTTGATCTGCAGGCAGCTTGCCAACCCAGCTGCAGTCTCCAGTTACAGCCACCATTTGGACTATGGTTGATGCCCCTTTCAAATTATAATCCAAATGAAAGTTTCTTTTTGTATACATGCATTCATTGTAACACCCATTCATTCACATCCACTCTCACATTTGTGGGCGCACACACTCTCCTCTGGAAAATCCATAAGCTTTTCCTAAAGGAATCTATTTTGCAGCTCCTGTATCATCAGATACCTTCAGTTCTTCTCACTTACATTATTTAAGAAAGAGAACCAATAATTCTGAAAGCAGATTAAATGTGGAAAAATATTTTTTTTCTACTATGAATCCAGGAGAGAGAGGTTCTAGTGGAAATTCTCCAAGCAGGAATACTATAGAGCTCCTGTTCTTGTCAGTAATTTGTGATCTCAAAGTATGTGTAAACCAACAAGAGTTTTCCCTTATTGATCTTACTCACATTCAGACACCTTTTTTCCCCCCAGCATGTCATAGGAGAGCTACAATAGGACACCTTGATTCAGATTAGCCACAGAACTCAGGCTGAATTGGCATTTGGTGGAACACTTCACTGTTATTTCTCTGAAGACCCCATCAGTTTCAGAAGAATTTTAGCTTTAATGTACAAAAAAAATGGTTATTCATTGTGGGGAAAAAAAACTTTCTTGTGATGAATCAGTGCCGCACACTTTGAGACTGCACATAGCCAGAAACAGTATCTCAGAGAGGGGTGAACTATCCTATTTGTTGCAACCGGGTGCTAATCTGGAAGCTTTGTGTTGACAGTTTAAATGGCAATACAGTTAATTATTTCCTGCTGAGACATGCATGTGTAGAATGGGTGATGGTGTGGTATGGTATAAAGGTTCTATCACTGTGACTTTGGCATGTCCCCATTACATAAAGTGATGACACTACAATTGAATTAAGCAGGTTACCCCACATGTGTGCTGATGAAACCACAATATCATATAATTGTGTCCAGTATAAAACATGTGTTATAGAAATGCTATTTTAGGAATGTTTTACAGTTTAACAGATTTTATTGGAACTATTTTTTGTATCCCTCTTCCTGCAACCTAGGTGCCTTTGTTACCATGAGTCAAATTGCACAAGGCAAGAGGGACCTATAAAATGCCTAAAAACAACAGCTTTCATAATTGAAACTTCACAGATTTAAGGTCAAGAAATGTCAGCATGTTCCAGGCTAGAAGTAGGTGCTGAGTCCCAAAGGAGACTTGCAGCTTTCCATTTTCCAATGGGACAAAGATACTTTTTCTAGGTCTATAGTCGTGCAGGATTTTGGGATTTAACATCCATTATATTTTTACATATAGAAAAGCTGCCACTACCCCAGCCTGGAGCTGGGATAATTTGGGAGGAAATTCTTCTTTTGTGGAGAAAACTTCTCTGCCACGTTGATTTATTTTTTAATCTCAGCCATTTGAAACCATTGAGTGGCTTCAATTGTTAAAGAAAGACTTGACTAAGTGAGCAAAGGGCAAATAAGAATGTTCAAAGTGCAAGGTAACTACGTATGTCATGTGGTTCTGCAATTGATCATATGGCTATCATTGCCATCTATATTGTTTGTGTATCTGTATATTAGCACTTAGAAAATATCAATGGACTTTTCAAAAATATTATTGAATTAAGCCTAACACTTTCCCTCCGCTTTCCCTCACCTCCCCCAAGGTAAACTAGAATTATTGTCTGGATTGTACAGGTAGGAAAATTTAGAGCAGGTCTACACTTAAAACACTGCATTGGCATAGTTGCACTGCTAGAGTGCTTAAGTGAAGATGCCCTACGCTGACAGGGAAGCTGTCACCTGTTGGCATAGAGCATCTTCACCAGATGCGCTGCAGCTGCATCGGTCCAGCTGCACATCTACTGTGATGTACGTGTAGACATGACCTGAATCTGAGGCAGAGCTGGGAGTAGAGCCCACCTGTCCTGATGCCAAGTCTTGGGGCTAAGGCACAGAATCATTCTTCCTTCGGAGACTATGCTTATGAATATCTTTGTAAAGTGAGTTTGCACATAGTTGTCCCCTCCACTGACCAGATGTGTACAAAACCAGTTTTGGGAAGAGAGATGTTTGGACTATGATTTAATGTAGTGATGATGGGATGGGTTGTTTTTTTTCTCTCTGTGTGCAGGGCATGATTCTCTCTCTCTGAAGAAACAACAGTTAGTAGAAAGATACAGAGAAGGCTCATTAGGAAACATTAGCATGACATTAGTAGGAGAACTCTACCAATAAATGCAGTGGATAAAGAAATGACTTATCTATGAGCATAAACATTCGGATCCTCTTCTGTTAGCCATAAATTATAGAATTCTTTGCCATATCTCAGACATCTTTTGTACTTCAGCCTGCAGCCTCAGCCAGAACATCTACACCACAATTAAACAGTCCCGTAGCCCAAGCCCCATGATTGCAAGTCATAGAATCATAGAAGATGAGGGTTGGAAGGGACCCCAGGAGGTATCTAGTCCAACCCCCTGTTCAAAGCAGGACCAACCCCAACTAAATTATCCCAGCTAGGGCTTTGTCAAGCCCTGTGTCATCTGGCACAGGTATCTAACTGCAATGTAGATATACCCTAAGGAACTTTTAGTGTTCAGTAGCAGGGTTCACACAGACAGTATGCTGTAGATTTACATCCTAACTTGTTGCGCACTAAAGGCAGCAAGTGATACAACAAACAAAGAAGAGTATCAGAGGATAATAGGCCATGGCATGACTTATTAATTCCATGGTTATCTTTTTGGTGAGTTGTTTTGTTTTAAGTTCTACCTGCTAAACACCCTCTCCCTCCTTCCACAAATCCACCTGCTTATCTCCCTTCCACACCAATTGGTGCCTTCATTTCCAGTGTCTTTACCCTCCCCCTTCCCAGTTCAACTCCTTCCCTCCATATAAGTGAGCAGTTCACTCATGAGATAAACCAAATGACAAGTAGACGATTACAGACACAAGGTGGGTGAGGTAATCTATTTTATTCAACCAACTTCATGCAGCTACAGCAGCATTGCATGCAACAATGGAAGATAATGAATTTTGCTATCTGAAATGGAAACTCCACAACATGAAGAAAGAGGAAGCAAAACTTAACAGTGACAACTACTTCCTGAGCAAATGCAAGAAACAAAACATCTTTCCCAGAGGTCTCAATAATGATAGCCCTCTGACCGCTGCATAACTCCAAATATGCTGTACAGCTCTGCAGAAGGACTTCAGAAAAACTGAGGAACCACTTATTGCACCTCACACACTCGAGAAGGGACCACCTCATAAGAAACTATGCACTGGAAGAAACAAAATCAGGAGATTTACCTAGAAATCATGCAAGAAATCAAGACAACTATTAAAAAAAAAAACCAACCACCCTGATGACACACATCCAACACCAAAACAAAAGGTGGAAAACAGAAGTTGATCCAATAAAAGCAATTACGCCAACCTCACCCTCCTTGTCCTTCAATATGCTGGGACCAACAGGGCTACAACAACATTGCATACAACCATATAAGAAGAGGATTAATTAGCTAATTTATTGTAGGTATTGCAGAAATAAACAGTCTGGAGAAAGAATTTAAAGATCTATGCAGACCACGTCAGGAAGAGCCATTCACGTATAGGGGAAGCATAGGAGTGAGCACTTATGGAGGACCCCCACTCTCTCAGGCTCCATGCAGAAACCATGTGTGGCTGCTTTCAAACTTTGAAAGTTCTTTGAGGTGTTTCTCTTTTTTTCCTCTCAGATCAGCTCTAAGTGGCAAAAGTGCCTGTTAAAGTGCTAATGTCCTGCAAATGGAAACCCACCTCCAAGTTTATTAGGGTAATGAGTTCACACCTACTAATGGAGACTTAATAGACTCACTAATGGGCCACCTTTTCCTCCCCTAACCACTGCCATCCTGAGGGGTCATAAACTGTTGGGGGAAAAGGTTAAAGGATGAGCTGTGTCCTACTGTTTGTATAGCCCTTTGATTCTCTGGGTGCCTCTGTCTCTGACCTCCTTGACTTGCTCTCACTCTTGAGGTAGTTTCCAGGAACACCCCTCTCGCTACCTTTCTGCACAGAAAAGTAAACAGTTTGAGGCTCCTGTGTCTTTATTAAACATTTCCTTTAAACTGCATACTTTGGCTCTGTGCCCAACTACAGGGAGAAAGCTTCCACAGAGCAGCACAAGCTGAGAGCCCTGCCACATGGATCCCAGGATAAATAATCCTTTGAAAAGCCAAGCACCTGTGTTGGAGGCTCCTCCCTTAGTTGATGCTTCCAGGGGGTTTCCCAGCTCTCAAGGGCCCAGGCAAAGAGACTCCTAGGAAATCCTCTTGGTTTCTTATCAGCTAATCCTCAAGGTATGTTTGGAGAAAAGAATGGAGAGGAGGGACCAAGGCAGCCTCTGTGCATTGGAGAGAAATGACTGAACCCACCTGATTCTAAATGCTGACAGCTGGAGACAGGGATCCAATCTGGCTATGAGCTGGGTGGGGAAGCAATGTGCCAAAGGTAGCTAAATTTGCATACTGATGTCAGGGGAAAGGGTGGGTTTGATAGATATAAAAGGGGATTAATTAGAAAGTAGCTGTAGACAAAAAGCCCAAACAATAAATATCTTAAATCCACAGCAGCCAGGGAATTATAGGCTAGCACTTGCTGTGCTCATTCACCCCCCCCACCTACAACTGACAAGCAATTTTATTGGCTCTCAAAGTCCCATTTAACTTAGGGTCTGTTCACACTTCAAGTATAACTGTGTGCTAGTACAGCTGTTGGTCGTGATCTAACATGACTTTTTCTTGCTAATGTGACTGAGACAACATGGTTCTTTAACTGCGCTAGGGAACAGTGTTACAGACTAGATCCAGGAAAAGCACGTAGGGAGAGAGAATTTGCAAAGAATGTTGAAGAAGAAAAGGGGGAGACAATCTTTAGGAATGAGGTGGAGGAAGGAGAGAACGAATGCAGAAATGCATAAGAGGGAGGAGGGGAAAGAGAGAGAGAGAGTGTGTGTATGAGAGTCTCCAGCCAGCCAGGCAGCGAGGGAGGGAGCACATATGAGAGACACAATGATGTCAGCATTTCCTTGTGGATCGGTCATGTGGTGCTTGCCAGGTAAACAGTCTAGAAATAGATGAGAGGAAGGCAGCGCTGGCTGTACAGCAGGGCCAGAGGAGCTCAACCTTCACCCTTTCCTTTCCTCACCGCAGCATCTTACACAACCAGCTTTCCATGGCTCAGGCGAGATTCTCGAGAGTAGAATTACCAAACCAAACTGAGACATAAAAGACTAAAGATTGATTTAAGACCTTAAGTATTTAATGCTCATTTTGATTTGAAAACACTTACAAATCAAAGGAGGTAGATTTTGCTCCTTTGCAAGACCTTGGTTACAGCACATCCATTCCAGCTGTCCTTTCACGAGAAGTGTTATGTTGCCCTGGAGAGGAGGCAGCTGGGGGAGCTGGGAAGGTTCTGATTTAGGAAGAAATAATTATGATGTTTCTTTTCAGTGAGGAAAAAGAAAACTTTAAGGGGACTCGGTGGAAAGATTCCAACTGCTGAAGGGACTTGTTAAAGTGGAAGGAAATAAATTGTCCTCGGAGCTGAGAGGGTGAACCTCAGGGAACAACTTAAAAATGAGAGAATTTATAGCAAACACAAATTTTATGTAATGAGTTATTTCATGAGACATATCTCCATCAAGTGAGGTCACAGCAGATTATGCATATGAAGCTCTGTGAAACCCCAAGAACAGTCTCCTCCTCGGTGTGCCATTTACCTCCTTTTCATTCAAGTCCCTCCTTGCCTTTCAGTGTAATCCACCAATTAAATTATTAACAACAACAAAAAGCTACCTGTGCTGCATGGAGATTGGACCTTCTAATCCCTGGGCATGCAACATATAATGTCTGGACTGGACTGTCTGTCCAGTTGAAAGCCTGATCTTTAAAGATCCTGAGTTCCCACTGATTTTAGTGGGAAAAAGAGATGTTCAGCACCTTGCAGGATTGTACCATTAGATTGTAAATTGCTTGAGGCAAGGGACCATATCATCTCCAAGCATTACAGAGTATCATGCACCGTGTTGGAGGCCAGTAATTCCAGTAAGACACTGGAGTGTCAGAGGGAAACTGAAAGAACAGAGAGCTGGGATAAGGTTAAATAGGGACAGCACTGATGACCAGGTGCTTTTTCCAGCCTAGCAATTTCTATTACTCTACAAAAAAGCTTTAGAGAGAGTGTTCCTTAAATGCCTTGAATGTGGAGATTAGTGATAATTATACAAGGCCTCAAAGTTGGACTGCAGGGTGCAGCACTCCCTTGAAAGGGAAGAGGAGACACATCCCTTTGGAAGCAAACTTTCCCTTTACAACAATTTACAGCTGAAGCAGAGTGTCAGATTTGCGCGTAAATACACTATCCGCCTTTGGGTTGAAAGATGGTTACTTGATACCTCTCTCTGTTGCTGAAACACATCACCCAGAAAAGACTCCCAGATCCTAGTATAGTTATTTTTTGAAGCATTATGTAATTGGATTGCATGGTCAGGAGTGCTTCCTTAACAAGCCTTTCAGCAAGCCTTCTGTGTCTGCCTCCGCCAATCCTCAACTCTCACACACACTTACTCACACAGGCTCAGTTTAGAGTAAACTTGCTGTGAAATACAGTTAGGAAACAGATGAAACCAAGGCGCTGAGCAGATAATCTGCTCCCCTCACTATCTGGGATTTCTGGAGGGTGTTTCTCAGAGCACAATCCAGTGTCTTGCTCTGCCAAAAAAGAAAGTGTATGTGTGGGGAGGGGGTGGGAGGACAGCTAGCAGTAGCTTTTCTGAACTGAAAGGGACACTAACCCGAACCTTTAACCCTCCCTGACGTGAATGTCTTTAAAAGAAAGGACCAATGGAAATCCATCTTTTGCATTCAAACTGTGAGAGGGCAGAGGGTTTTGATTTCTGTTTCCCTGAACTCTCACCACCACTCATAGGAGCATAGATTTTGCCAAAGCATATCAGACTGGTGATTCATCAGGTCAGGTATCCTGACCCTGCCTCATGCCTGGTGCTTCAGAGGAAGGTGTAAAATCACCATAGGAGATTTAGCTAATTATGCAACACAGCCCAAAGTAGGCGGGACTGGAGGGGAAAAATCCTTATCCCTGTCTTTTATTCCTGTTTTATACAATTTTATCATTCTCTTACCACTACTGTCAGTCTATTGGTTATGTCTCTGCTGAGTCATTCCGTCCTGTTTGCAACAGCGAACACTTACAGAAGCAATGCTATATATAATTTTTTTTTTAAGTGTGAGCTTCTGCTAGTTGGGACTGCACCAGGAGATACACTCCTGTGGGCAGTTCAAATAGATGCAGAATGCTACAGATTTAGTAGTCTCTTATTGCAGGAAGGAGAAAAATATCACCCTAATCCTCCAAGAGTACTGCTCGCCTTCTATCCCTACCTGAATCCAAATCCGAATTGTTTCCTGATTTCCAGAACACATTCTGGCTCTACTCCACACTCCTCCTTTGTCTGTTCCCTGCATCCTTCCAGTCTTGGACTTTTCTCCCTGCTGCTCTCAATTGTTGGTGAGGAGTTAAACTTTTGTTTTCACTTAATCAATGATTGACTCTCCCTAGAAATGTTTTTGTGTAAGAAGAATGGTTTAGAAAGAGTATCAAACAAATGTTATTTCCATCTTTTTTTGGTGGGAAAGTTAATGGGGACAAAAAATAGAAATGTATGCAGGAAGGACTGTTCCTGACAACACAGACCCAGATGCAGCATCCATGAGGAATTCTGTACACATGCTTGGTCTTTTCATATTATGCCACAGTTTATCCTATTCACGGTCCTATAATGTACCTGCCCATGGTCTGGCTAGTGAGAAACCTTTTTGCATAGCTCCTTTCTCACTTCAGTAGTGGGAAGCCTTGCCTATAGATTCAACTCTCGGTTTGGTTATTGTGACGCCTCCATAGGGTACTTCCTCTCTTTTCCAGTTGCTGATGCACTTATATAGGGCTGCCAATTTTTGCCTTAAATCCATATTAACTTAAATGCATAGGCTGAAAATAAGACTGCAAATTGTTGGGCTTGATGCATGAAAATCCTATGACCCATGTTACACAGGAGGGCAGAAGAATTAATCACAATGGTCCCTTCTAGAGTTAAAATCAGTTAGATTGTTTTCAGATGAGGAAAAAATCTTAACTTTTTATACTGTAGCCTCACACTGTTTTACCATGAGTAACAATGGCAGGCAGATAAGATTGACAGACAAGTTGGAGGACAAGCATAGAAAACATACACCCAAAATGCCAAAAGAGAAGTTTCTCAGCTATTTTAACAAATGCCAAAGCTGGAAGCCCTATATACAGATAGGGGGTGGATAAGGAGGAGAGGCTATAGTGAACACAACACAGTTCAAGTTGGCAAAGAGCCCTTTCCTGAAGAATGTACTTTTAACCTTTAGCATTCAAGTGTCTGGGCTTAAGTGTCATTATGAGCAATACTTTCCTCTAGCACAGCCTCCCCGACTGTGGGAAGAGGGTTTTGTACAAACCCACCATCTTTCTCTTTTCTTTTTCTAAAGAATAAAAAAATATTTCAGCCACCTCTATCACTTTTAATGCCAAATACAAAATTACTTTAAATGGAAGCTGCTAACATTCCGCTTATTTCTAACGAAAGCAAGGTGGCGTAGTGTTTGCAGATGTGATGCTCTTTGATCTCCTCATTCTCTTCGCCAGTGGAAAGTGCTCGTCTGGTCTTCGGGGCTTCTTGTGCTGCTATGGTCTGACAGAACAGACTCTTTGCAGGACGACTGATCTGTGATTGGGTAAACATAACTAATGCTTATGGTTTAAATCAAAGGATTGGACTTTCATGCAGCTGCCCACAACTGAATTCTTTGCACTTGGGGCCTTGGACTATGGAGTTCTGAAACAGGTGGCAGCAGGTACCTGGTGGAGCCTTTTTTCAAGTGGTGGGGAAGAAGGAAGAATGAGGGGCTACTAGTGACTGGCCTCTGCAAGAAACAATACAAAACGGGAACTATTGGGCCAGTTCCTCCACCTCTCTGGCACAGATCAGTTAATTTCACCTTTTGGTGAACACAACGCATGAAACAGAGAGACAGCAAGAGACAAACATCACACCTTGCTGCAAATGGACAGGCTAGATCATCTCCATCGACAAAACACGTCAGGATTGATAGAAAACACACACATCCCAAGCACTGACCAAATCTGGGAAGCTGCACTCCAAGGGGGAAAAAGTAGAGACATACAGGAAGTGCTAAATGGAAAGAAAAAGGTGAGACTCCTGGTTTGATTTCAGTGCTGAGACGAGAATCCTTGCAGTGAGGCATCCTCTTTGCTGATCCAGTGCAGTTGATTTAAGGAGCTTTTTGCCGAGCAGAACAATTGCTGAGGGAGGAGCCGGAAGCCTCCTTTAGCAGTTTCTGTAGCTTCTTGCTGTTCAGTCCCCACATACCAGCCCTCAGAGGGCACTAATCAGAGCAGCTGTCCTGGCTAACAGGGGAGGGTCAGGGTTAGCTGCAGGGTACATCAGGGACTGAAGTCACACACTGGATCCCATCTTCAAATAGGCATGTCTCAAACAGGACACGCTCTCTTGCAGATGTCAGACTTGCTTATGTTATAGATAGGAAATATTCTGAAACAGACACACAAAATGTAATTCTTTGACATGAACATTGTATGAGGTATTCTACAATTTGCATGTATGTGTGAATTTATAAAATAAACACAAATCTTTGGAAACCCCCTTCCCAGCAGGAAATTTTTGTGCAGTTGTAGGTCAGGCTCCTAGAGAGAACATCTTTGTTTTTAATTAAGGTAACAAGATGAACATATCTGACTAAAAGTGATGTAGGTGCACCTTGTCTCCATCCATCACAATGGGAATCTCATTATTTTCCAACTTAAAACTTTGAGAGCAAGGGGAGTGAGGCTGGTCTAAGGCTAGCAGGGCTGGCCCTGGCATCTAAATTATTGATGAATCTGTTGACTCCAGTTTTCTCTCTTGGGCCTCCATCTCAATCCAAAAGAATTTTAGGGGGCAGATTTTCAAAGGCACAAAGGCCAGTAAGGTGCCCAACTCCCAATGGAAAGCCTTTTAAAATCTTCCCCTTGAAGATCCAGAAGGATGTGCATTTTGTTTCTGATTTATTCGATTTGGGGAGGTTTATGTGAATTGTGGAAAGGAGTCTCGCCCTTTCAAGATTTCCTGTTGAAGGACCCTGACTGAGCCAAAGAGATGCAGAGTCTTTATTATAGTGTATTTGGTACATGTTTACCAAATTGTGTGTGAATTATTTTGGAAGACATAGAACCTTTAATTTATCCCTTAGCCTTGAAAGCTAAATGTCTTTTTTAGCTTTAAAAATCACTTTGATTTTATCCTTCTAATTGTATTATTTTGTAACTTAATCCCACCTTTCTTTTAAAATCGTTCCCATACATTTAGTTCAATTATGAGCTTATTTTGATTAAAAAAAAGAAGTTTATTAAATTCTAATACTGACTATATCAATACAACAGGCAGGAGATGTACAAGCATAAAACAAGTGTAACTGTCGCAAATATCCATAGAGTACTTTGATCATCAGCTTGATGCTCAATATTTATATCAGTTAGTGAGTCCTGATTAAATACCAAGATTTTTTCCTCAGTGATTCTTTTTTAAATGTATGGTTATATAATGTGTTCATTTTTTCTATCACAATAAAATCTACCAGGCCTTGCATTAAAACCTGAAAAAGAGGCAAATATACATGTTTTAAATCAGTGTTTCTCAACTACAGGTCCATGGACTGGCACTGGTCCCTGAGATCTCCCAGGAAGGCAGCAAGCTAGTCCCTTGTATCAAAAAGGCTGAGAAACACAATTTTAAACAACAGCCCTATCAGGAAGCTGCTATGCCCCTAAAGGAATATTTATGTGCTCTAAGCAGTGACAAAGCCAAGGTGTGAAATAGCTGGAGTAGTCCATTGATGCCTTTCATTGTTAGTGACTAAGATAATTCCAGTGATGAAAAAAATGGATGTCTTCATCTTTTTTTAAAAAAATGTCAGTGAATAAAGAGTATCTGGGAAAAAACAGAGAGAACAAACATCCCCCTGATTTTCCTCACTCCAGAGATCTCTCTCTCTCTCAAAATCCTACACCATGTATTTCTCAAGAAGAAATACATATATCCCTCTAGCGTATCCACATATACATCTCTCAGCATTAAAGGAACTCAGCCTCCTGTCCATTAAACAATACATGCCTCCAGAAGAAATTCATACATCTGCTAGAATTGCTCAGCAATGCATCTCTCTAGCCCAGTTTATCAGCCCTCCTGTATTTCTGCATCCCAACAATGAATGTGCTGTTGGCATATCCCTTTCCCTGCGTTTCGCTAAATGTATGTTTATGGGCAGTGCATCAGATCACGTCTGAAGCTTGCACAACTCTTTTGCAAGCAAAAGCTTTTGATTATTTGTGCTCTATCCATCCTTAGGAACTGCTAAATTAATGCATGAGCTTAATCTATTTTATGTTAGTTAACCTTCTCCCCCTTTTTGCATTCAACTTGATATTAAACTTTTAAATAAAAATACAATCAAAGCATTGTGTAGGAAAATTAAAATAAATGCTGTGAAAAAAATCAGACCCTTCCCAATTCTTAGTACTATGGTTTGATTGCAGATTTCCATTGCAAAGGAGCGGAAAGAACTGGAAATCTGACAAATGCCTTCAAATTGACCTGTATTTTCACAATGCACACTGTGTTTAAAATGAATGGCAGACTTTATCACTTGGAGCTACTTCAAGGACTCTGGGCCTCTCTGTTTTATTCTGATTCTTTAGACATATTTCCAAGCAGAAGAAAATCATATCAATTCATATTATGGACTTTTTCTAAACTGGTTATATTTTACAATAGGTTGTCATCTTATTTAACCTGAAATTTTAAAAAATAGCTTGGAACGTCCCCCTTGACCCGCAGGCACCATTATCATGAACTGCTTCCTAGGACTCATGAATTGGAAGATCTAATAGGTCCTTCCCATCTTTAGCCTCTATGATTTCCACTCCACCCAAAATGGTAGTAGTAGATAATATTCAGTCCAGATTAGGGTTCTCTTTGAAACTGTGGCATGATTGGGGCTCTCTGCTGACACCTCCTTCTGATTCGGTCATCTGATTAAACTGGGGCTATGCCTGGATCTCTGTCCCACTCATGAACCAGGGAGAACCTTCTTCATCCTAGAGGGGTGAATAGCTAACCTGCATTTCCCCAGATGGACTCCACCTCCATCCATGCTCCAAATCTATTCTCCATAGATAACCACCACTCTCCTAGGTGCTCATTCAGCAGAAAACTATAACTGATGTCTCAGGAGTTAAGAGTTTCCCGCCAGCACATGCCTAAAACTCTTTAGTCTTTGTACAACTTTTTAAAGAGAAGTAAATTTTATAAATATATTTTAGTGTTAAGTTGTTCAAAGCTCTGGTATTCATTCCATCAGTGCAAAACAGATAAATGCAATAGTATACATCTATATCCCTTTCCCTCATAAATATGCTGCAGGTCAACAATCAGATGGATAAACAATTTTGTATTTCTTGATCCAATTATTTGTGTCTTTTCTATATGAAAATACTACAGTGTTTCAAGTCTAAGAGCTCCTTTCCATTAAGTACATTAGCTAGCCAAACAAAACATTACATACCTTTATATTCATGTAAAGGTGTGTGTATATAAATAAAATGGAGCCAGCCCTAGTGACGCTGTAGTTGAGGTTGTGTTGATTTCCACTTAAAAACCAAGACTAAAACTGATATTTTATACTTTAATGATAGAATTTAGTCTCCAAACTCTTTAGAGGACAATTGAATTTTCTAATTACCATTATCAACCTGTAAATATAAAATTTACTATATGCTATTTGTAACCATTATCCACAGCTATTTTGGAATCCTTTAGTCAGATTTGTGTAACGGACAGTTAGGATGACTCAGTAAGCTCTGCACACCCCCTGTACACTGAAAATAGGAACTCACTTTTTTTACTTCTATTTCTCCTTGTCTAGCCTATGGGTGGTGATGGGGGGAAATCTCTCTCCCCCCCACTCCCTTAATTCCCTTTGCCTCATCTCCTGCTCTTTCCAGAGACTGCCGAAAGGCATCTTAGGACTTGACCCTAGAGCAGAGCTGCTTGTGACTGGACCTGGCTCTGGGAGGGAGAAAGGGGAAGAGTGCAACCCTCTCCTCCTGCTTTGCTGCTTAACCCTTTATTTACTCTGGAAGGGAGAAGTAGCATTAGTGCCTCTAACCCCAGTTGTAATGCTGCCCTCTTCCTTTTCTGGTCACTTTGAGAGCGCAGAAGAACAAGAATGCAGAAGCAGTGAGAGTGGCACAGGAGGGGAGAGAGCAGTAGAGCCAAAGGGATACCACAGAGTTGCTGAAAAGAAGGCTGTTTGGTTTGTGGTAACTACCCCGACAGATGCACTTCAGCGTATGTGCATTTATGGAACCTTACATTTTCATAGGAAATGAACAGACAGCAACAGAGAGCTAGAATGCATAAACACAGAAACATACAGGTCTAATAGGCTCTGTGCCTGTGTATGTTATTTCTAAGGCACCTATGATCATAATATCTGGTATTTGACTTTCTTGCCTCTTATCCACGTTTACTTTTTCCTGTGCCCTGCAGAAAAGTGTGCACATAAGCAGGACCATTCTCTCAGACTGCTCCCTCCCCCCAGGTCTACAACCTTTGGAGAAAATACGTTCTCCTTAAAAACTGTACCAAGAATTAACAGACCATTGTTACCTTTGTTCTGTTCTCCGAGCTTCACCCTCACCAAAGCACAGTTGTTTTATATTCACAAAGAATTGCCACTACAAATTCTGTATACCTCTGTAGACAGCACATGGAGCAGCCTTGCAAAATCCTGCTTGCCTGAGGCAAGTAGGAATTTTTTTTTTGGGGGGTGGGGGAGATGGGCATTTTATTTTTTTCAGTTACCCTCATAGTAAGGGTGGAAAAACAGATTTTTCTGCAGGGACACGTAAATTTCCATGACAATTTTGCAAGGCTGACTGAAGTACATGCTCGCATTCATACTCTTACTGATAAGTAAATTCACACACGACATACAGACATGCAAATAGTTACACACAGTGTATGCATACCTCTTAGTCTTCACAATATGCACATACATTTAATACTTATACCAATTTAAATGCTCATTTTCTTATATCCCTGCAACACCTACAAATTGCAAAACACCTTTATTAGTTTATCAGATAATAGCAGCAGGTCTTTGGATTGCTAGTATTCCTTCCCCTTTTCTAATACTATATTTTGCAAAGACTTCAAATTACCACCTCAATATTATTAAATAAATGCATGCTCTGTCCACCTAAAGAATTAAAAATACAAATATTTACTAGTTTTAGCATGCAGTTTATGACAATATGAAATCCATAGGACTCTCGTTTCATCTATATTAAGATTCTCCTAAATGGAAACACCAACTACAACCACATTCCTTGCTCAGTAAACTAAAATTTATTTTTGTAAGTAAAATATTTATTTTAAACTATTTTTTTAAATATAAATTACTGATATTTTCAAAGTATCTCTAGATCTGCAAGGAGGAAGACAATGTGGCTGCATTTCTTTCCATAACAAAACTGACAGATTTACACAGGTTCTTGGAGACATAGGAAAGGGAAGAAAAGATATGAAATTCTGTATCATGTTTTGTTGCCTGCTCCTTCTCAAACCCCAGTTTCCCTCCAAGTCACCTACATTTTACAGTGATGTTGGGCTGGGGAAAGAGCGATTAACTGTTTCAAATGCAAAGTTTAAACAATCACAAACGGAATGCAAAAATGTTACCGTAACAATAAAAAATATTTAATCAAAGCACAGGTTTTGTTGGGACTGAAGGAATGTTACATCCTTTCCTTAAAAAAAAAAAAAAGAAAGGGGGGGGGGGGGGAGAAGATGAGAGAGAAAGCAAGCAAGAAAAAAGGCAGAGGCACAGCAGCCTCCTGGAGTTCCCCATTGTCCAGGGCTATAGAGAGCCCCAGAATGGCATTAACCTCACAAAAGACACATTGTGCTGGGGACAAAGAGAGCCCCTTCTTCTACAATAACTTTCAGTTTTTATTTTTAGAAAATGACAAAGCTTTTGCAGCAATGGCTGGTGAAACCTGTAGCCGGATTTCCAGCGAAGCTGGACTTGGCTGTATCGATCAGCTGTCCCGCTTGGAAAAGCAGCCAGGAAAGTTTGAAGGGAAACTCGGTTTTGATTCCTGGAGGAGAGGAAAGCCCCGATTTGTTAAACTGAGCTTTCTAAATAAAACTAGTTTTATTCCCGAGAGGGTCGGGGTGAGCCCAGGGGATTCCTGAGCCCGACAGGAGCGGGCTCTCTCTGCTCCGAGCGCTCTGGCTAGGACCAGGCTGGCGGGGAAGAGGAATTAAAGCGCTCCCCGAAGCCCTGCTCCCTTGCACAGGGGAGCTCGGCGGTTGCTTGCCGGACGCTGGCATTGCGCTGGCACTAACTGAGCGGGCCGCACTGACACGAGTCCGTCCTTGTCATTAAACTTCGCGCAGCAGCTGGGCGCGGAGGCTTGTGACAGGGACACGGCTCGGCTCGGCTCGGCTCCCTCCGGGCGTCTGCCGGGCACCGGCGCCAGGTGGCTGCCCGGAGGGGCTGGGAGCAGGTACGGCGGCAGGTCCCTCAGCCAGGCCGGCCGCCGCCCTTTGCAGCGGGCACTGCCGGGCTCCTCTCCGGCTCGGGGCGGGGCAGGGCAGCCCGGGGCAGAGGCGGGGGAGCCGGGCCCGCTTCCCAGGAGCTCGCCCGGCTCGGCGCCTCACCCTAGCGACGGCCAAAGTTGCGCTTGTTGCCAGCTGCAACTTTCCCAGCTCTTCGCGGGAACTTCTCGCCGCCCGGGGCCGCCGCGGGCCGCTCCCCCGGCGGGCCCGCGCCGCGCAGGTGGCCTCGAGCCCCGCTCCCGCCGGGCAGAGCGGGGAGCAGTCGGCGCGCTCGTGCGTGCGTCGGCCCGGCGCGGCCCCTCCGCGGGGTGCCGCGGGCCCCCCCGAGCGGCGCCGGGCGCGGGGGCCGGCCACATGCCCCCAGTTTCGGTGCGCTGCGCTGCCGCCGCGCTCCCCCCGCCCGCTCCTCGCTCGCTCCCTCCCCCGCCGCCTGGGCTGAATCTTATTGATCCAGAAGGTGGCTAATTAGCCCTTCCCGTCGTGCCTGGGTAATGAGGCACATGCGCACTGCACTAATCAGCCATTTTTTGCAGGAAACTAATTAGCAGAATAAAGATCCAAAGAGTTTTTTTTCTTCCCAATCATCAGATCTGAGTCCGGGCGCTTCCTGCTCCGGCGACCGCCACCCCGCCGCCCGCTCCGCGCCGCGCCGCTCCGCCCCGACCGCCGCTGCTGCTGCCGCCGCCCGCGGCCCCCTCTCTCCGGGGGCTGCGAACTCCCCAACAACGATGCTGCTGCTGGGCAGCGGCGGCGGCGGCGGCGGCTCCCGCTCGGCTCCGGCTGCTGCCTCCCGCTCCCGCTGCTGCTGCCCCGGGCCCCTCCTCGGAGCGCGCCGCCCCTGCCGCGGCCGCCAAACATGGGATCTGTAGCCCCAGCGCCTCTGCCTCTGCCCGGGATTAAAAGCGCCGCCGCCGCCGCCGCCAGAGAAGCGACCGTGTAAGTGGCAACTTTTCTGCCCTGTCCCCGCTCGCTCGGGCTCCTCCTGCTCGGGGCGCTCGGCTGCTTTGCATGGGGCTGGTCCGGCCCCCTCCCTCCCTCTCCCACCCACCGGCTCGGAGCCCGCCGCAAACTTTGCGCCGCTCGCTGCCCGGAGCCCGCCGGGACCCTCCGGCCCGGGCGCGGAGCCGCCCCGGGACACGCTCTGCTCCGTGCACCGCCTGCCCGCGGCTCGGGCTCTGCGGCCAGCGGCCCGCGCCGCCCGCTCGCAGGTGTAGCGGAGCGGGCCCGGCCCGGCCCGGCCCCGGCACAGCAGCCCCAGGAGGCGGCGGACTCGCCTGCTGCCGAGCAGATGCCAGGCGCCCGCGGGATGTTGCGTGGCCGGCCGCTCCCCGGCGCCGGGGACAAGCGCGGCGAGCGGCGGGGCTCGCTGGAGAGAGAGGGCAGGAGGCTGCCTCGCCTGCCCGGGGCTGGGGTGACTGGCGGGCTCCGCGGCGGAGCGGAGCAGGAGCGCGCTCCGGGCGCTGGGCTAGGTTACGAATTACACAGCCGAAATTCACTTCGGGACAGGAGCGAGCTCCCGGGCTCGTCTCCCGGCCCCGAGATTTTTGTCTGGTGCGAGGTTGTGCCCTTTCGGAGGAGTGCCTGGGGAGAGGAACTTGGCCGAGTGGCTTAAAATACAGCTTTGTGGGGGGACAAGGAGAACATTGATCAGAATAATCTGCATAATCGATAGGGCAATGTGCTGAAATCGTGTCCCTCCATTTACAGTAAATTTCTCTAATCTCTGCAGTGTAGCTGCCCGAGTGCAGCTTCCTTCTTCCTAGCGTGCCTTTAACTGCAGTCCAGCAACCCCCCGAATTTACTGCTCGGCTCTCTACAACTGTCACTGGGAAGGAGACACACGTTGTCTGGCTCACTTTAAAATTCCTTCCCTTTACTTTCCTGTTCGGTGTCGTCTTTGTGTGTATTTTTTCCGGCCGGGTGTTGAAAGGTTTAATAGCAGATGTCTTTAAACTCGGCCAATTCCTGAATGTGGATTAACGTCGTTGTTTTGCTAGTCTTTCAAACGAATAACAATACTTTCTAGGGTCCCTTCTCTGTTAATCAGGTTCTAGACTTCAGCTGTTAAATGTCGCCTACCTTCTGACCAACTAATACACCAGAGAGCAATTCAGATATATTTTTGATGTTCTGAGGTGGGCACCATTCCATAGTCCTGTTGTCAGTCACTGTAATCCTGCTGCCTTAGGTGAATTTGTGTTTGGGATGTATTCTGAAAGAGAAGTACAAACGAGTCTGTTCAGGATTTTTATTTTATTAAAGTGTACATGGAAAGATTGTAGTTAGGGGGATGGGAGAGGTAAAGGCAGAAAATGCCACTATAGGCCAATCCCCCCCTTCTCAGTTTCAGTTTTTAATTACTTAATGCTGAATTGCACAGTGCTTATCTAAATATTTGCAAATGCTCTTTCCTATTGATTCCTCTGAATAAACTGTCCTCCTTTGCTTCAGAGAGGAGGTGATTCATGCTCTTTTAAAACAAAAATCTCTAGAGCAGTGTGTGTATATTATGTGTATAAAAACACGCATTTTAGTTTTAATTTATAAATTGGGTGTGTGTTTTTGAAACTGTGTTAAACTCTTTTTGGACTCCGGGAAAGGTTTGTTTCTCTTTAGAGCTGTGCTTGAAGCAGGCCTTTGGTAGGGCCAGGACCTCATGTGCATATGTAATATACATCTCTGCCTGTTCTTTTTTTCCTCTTCTTCTCTCGTTTAATATGGAGCAATTTTCTGGAGGCTCCCTGACTCCCTCCTTAGGGTCACATTGAGTTCGAATCTCACTGAAGGTGCAGGGATTTTGCAATGGAGGAAGTAAGAGAATAGAGAGAATGGGGTCAAGTTGACTCCTTAGAGGCCAAAACTCCTATTGCTGCCTTAAAAAAAAAAAGGGGGGGGGGGATATTTAGCTTTCCTCCCCATGTTACAGATTGCACCCTCCCTTTTCAGATATTTGCTTAGCAGCTTAAATCTGCTGCCCCCTTCCAAAAACGTTGGAGGGGGGATAAGGAGAAAAAATAAAATCTCTTGAATTTAGGCAAATAACGTTGGGTCTCCGTATCCTATTACAAAGCACTTTGAATATGCAAGACATCACACAAGACCAGTTATTCCAGTTACAACAAACTTAAACAGTGAGAGAGAAAGGAAAGGCAGGTTTAGATTGTAATTTTGTTAGTGTGAGAGAGTCATATTTAAAGCTTTTTAATTTTCCCCCCTACTTTCACATAGTGTCAGTCCTTTTTTTTGATGTCTCATTCTTTCATTTAAATCTTTCAGTTGAGTTTAGGAAGATGGCTGCAAGCAACACATTTTCTGTATTTTTGTTCTTGTATCTTGGAGGAGAGTTGGCAGGCATTCTGTGGTTTGCAGTTACACAATATGTTATCATGTTTTTAATCACTAAATCATTGCAGTGGTTATAGATTTACAGTCTGAGGGTATTACAGAAAGGAGCAACGGAGGCTATATGTATTTATATGTATGAGCGTGTCTGTATGTGTTGTGAACTTTTAAATTGTATTATTTTCTTCTGGTTTCTGAAAGAGAAGAAAGTTTATATTTTTGTGTCCAGTCTCCCCACATGTTTCAAAAAAGTTTGTGAAATCTTCTGATTCTAGCAGGACAGGAATTCCGATTATTATTATACAGGATGTGATGTGAAATATTGGTGCTAAACTGTCCCAGTCATTAGGGTTAGTAAAAAGCTGTTCTCTTGTTTTAATATTAGCTACCTGCCTTGGGAGTTGGCGCTGATTGGAAATGCTAATGTGGGGGAGAAGGCCCCATTTTTTGTAGCTGTCGGTGAACTAGTATCCATGTCACTGGCAGCCCACTCTCTGCTTCTGTTTTCATATTATTATGTAACAGAATCCTTGGTAGCATTAAAAATTCAGCATTACAAGCTGATTGTAATGCGCCCTCATTAGGGAGCACTGTCTGGTCCTGTATTAAGTGAAACACAGAGCATGGCTTTTAGATTATAAACACCAATAAATAGTAGGCATCAGCAGAGGAAAAAATAAAGTCAGCTGAGCTTTCGACCCCTTCTTAGTTCTCTTCCCTCTCCCTCCCTCACTGTATTTGCCTGTGTTTTTATGGGGATGCTGTATATCTGCTTTCCATTGGTGACACTTCCTACGTCTGTCTTGAGAGAGGTCTCTTGTGTGCACAAAAGGGTTAGAAGTTTGTTTTGTTTTGATCTCTATTAAACAGGTTCTTCAGTTTGCTGATGTCATTTCCTTTCATATTTGAGTTGTTTGTTGTGCCTCCCCCAGTACTCAGCTGGAGCCAAAGGCAATGTGGGGAAGCGCAGCGCAGCCGCGGAGTAAGTTCTGGGTTCAAAGGCTGGGGGTCGAATGGTGCCTTGTCGTCATCCTCTGATTTGCCTGCTTGGAAAGGAGCTCCAGTGCCACTATCTAGTTAAATGCTCAGACACCAACTTTCTGTGGCCTGTCCATGGCTGCAGTGGCAGGCGATGATTCATCTCAATTTCCTTTTCTCGCTCGCTCTCCTTTTTAATGTCTTTAATGCTCCCCTCTGTCCGTCCATTCCTCCCTCCCTCCCTCCCCTCCCCTGCCAAAAAAAGTTCTGACAACTGCAATTCACTTGCAAATCTGAGGCCAGCATTAGTGGGGCTCCTGCTGTGAAAAGAACGAAAGTGTTTCAAGTTTTTTTTTCTGTCGCTTTATTTCTGTTCTTCATCTCCAGTTAAATATTTTTAAGTGGCTTTTTCCTTTCCTTGGTCAGTTGACTGATTACAGAGGTATGGACCCTGTTCTCCTGATGCCATTAATATTGCCATCTAGCCCAATTCTCTCGTACGCAAGCGTTCTTCAGTTGGGAACAAAAACAAACCAACAAAAGAAAGAGGAGGAAAAAGAAAGCAAATTTCTAACTGCAAAGGTTTTTGTTTTTAGGGTTTAAAAAATAAAATATAGTTTCATGCTAGGAAAAAAGTGGCCATTAGGTTGTTTGCTTCAGCTTTTCTGCATCCAACGTGGGGTGAAAAATGAACCAGCATTGACACTTGGCTTGACGTGAAACCCTGGGTAACCTCTTTCGCGTTCCATGGCTCTGGCCTTTTGTTCCTGGCGAACTGAGCTAAGGTGCTTTTCACTCGGACCAAAGGCAGCACGAGAAGTCTCCGTGAGTGCTTAGCGCTTTTGGATGGCCTCCTCGTGGTTATTGTCACAGCAGTCTAGCAAACAATTGCTTTGGCAAGAGACACATGCAAAAACATTTGTCCATTTTGAAATCTCTTTGTTTTAGGGGTTTTTAATCTCCTTCTTCGAATTTCACAGTTTCAGTTTGTCTTGAGAGAGACAAGTAGAAACATGGAGCAGATTTACCAGAGGCCTGGTTAGCAGTTGAACAGATTCAGTAGAAATTGCTAAATCCTAAACTGATGGACATATGGCAGACTGCATTAGTCTCTCTCTTAGCACTTTCTTCAGCTTTTTAACATCAAAATGTTGTGCTGAAAAGGCGAAAAATGAAATAACAGGCTTTTAAAACAAAACTTCCTTTAGTGTTTTATAGGCACTGTTTTTGATGACCTCTTACTCTGCTGTGCGCACACACCACAGACCCGTCAGCTCTGAGCTTGCTTGTCTGTACTGGAAGAATTATTAGGCAACCATCTTATTCTAGGTTGTACTGTGGCTTGTATGAGTAGTGTTTCTGATATAGTAATTTAATTATAAAGGTGTCTTAACACACATTGCACATTGGAGAGATTGGTGCATTTTAGAAAAGATTAATTAACCCCCACCGCCCACCCCCCCAACCTCTTAAGGCTCTTAACTTCGTTTTTAACGTAGTACTGCCTGCCTGCAGCCTTTGTGTGGTTTGTATGAGGCTGAATATAAACTGATGTATCAGAGGGGAGAGATGGTCCATGAGCAAAGCAGAAGTCCAGTTCCCCTCCTTTTCTCTTCCCCAACCTTAATTTATCTGCATCAATTGGGATGCTGTATTTAAGGGTCTGTCAGCTTTTCTGTTATGAACTCTTAAATTTTGCAGTTTGTACCATAGTAAAACATCTCCAGGGCTAAGAGGAGGTGTCCAAGGTGTGTGCAGGGCTAGTCTATTTTTTGTTTTTGTTTTCCTATAATTCAACCTCTTCTCACCCTCCCTTCCCCAATTTAGAATTGGTCTTACAGGAGATTTACACCTCTGCATTCTGAAGTGAGGAAAAGAGCACCATGAAAGAAATTCTTCTAGTAACAGACTGTTTTCAGCATCTGCACAGAGCTACCTCTGCTTCCTTCTCTTCCTTTTCTGTCACTTGAAACTTGGATAGGCTTTTTCATCTGTGAACTAACATTGCCACGATAGAGTTGTTGAGGGCTGTTGTGTCAGGAGAATGGGAATCAAAACATCTGTGCTTAGGCCTGGGCATAGCAGACTAATGGTTTTGACGAGCTGTTGTGGTCTGTTGTCTGGAAAATCTGCATTCTACGTAGTGCCCGAGGGGGGCCTCGGTACCACAGATCGTAGTGTGTACCTAAATATAACTGCCTAGGCACAGTGGGGTGAGATAAGGGCAGAACATGAAGCTCAACGAAATGTACTGCCTCTTTTGTCACTGATTTACAATTGTAGCGTGTTTCTGTATTCTTGCAAACTCTCTGCTACACTTACGAAAATTAAATCTATTCAAGCTCAGTTATGTAAGAAAAAAGCACATAGCTAAGGTTTCCCTTTTTGATGAAAAAGAGGGAGCTAATAATCATTGTCCCCTATTTCAGGAATCATAGCTGCCCTCTGTGTGAGAATGAAAACAAGTTATGTGTACTCAGGGCATGTGTGTGAAGAAGCCTGGTTGGCCCAGTTTTATCTGAGTAACTTACCACCTAACTGAGCCTCTGAGGTGGTAAGTCTCCCATTTTGTGGAGTGGGGAGGGAGCAGGTAAAACCAGCATTTTTGTTCAAATATTTGTATTTAGCTATTGCCAGCTCATGTCCACATTCATGTGAAACTGGATTAGGGTCTGAAGAACTGGAATTGGAGACGAATGACCATTTCCAGCACTAATATTTTTCTGGCTGGTTCTGCAGGACAGAAAATGTCCATCTGTTGGTGCAGGGGAGGTGAAGTGTTTATCTCCACAGCAACCACAGTTTAAAGAGCAGTGGTATTCCAGACAGGTGTACATTGTGTACGTATTTTAAGAGCAAGGGTGCAGTACGGGTAAAGTTCAGTCTTGTTTGGTTTGGGGTATCGGAATGGGGGAGACTTGCTGAATGATTCTGCATCAGGAGCAACACGGCGTTGAAATTACTTGCCTGCTTCTGCATGTAGCCCAGAGTGTGTGCTTGCAGAGAATGCTCCGTATTCGGCGTCCAGGGGGATCTGAGGTTATTTGTGTCCCTGTTTGTTAGGTCTGTGAGGTGGAAAAAGCAGGTTCTGCTGCCCATTGTTACAGACATTCCCTTTTGCTGCTAAAGCCTGATGTTGTTTATGTGGCACTCCAGGTGTCTCTGTTTTGCTCTTGGATTCATTATTATATTTAAGACATTTAACTGTTGATTGACCATTTTTATAGTGTTATCAAATTACAAACATGCCCCTTGTTAAAGCAAAGCAGCAAAATTAGATTTTTCAAAACACAAACATTTTCTTATTGTCCTTAATTAATTGTACAGTTTGTGTTCCCAGGAAGGTGGAAAGTGCAAGCCCAGAGTACTCAAGCTTCCAAGTTTCAGGTTTTAGAAAAGATTTGGGATTGGAGGGAGGAGATTATGTTCTTTCTCTGTTGCTTTGGGGAGGGGGTGAGGGTTGGGGTGCTAGTGATAGTATTACTGTGTGTTGCAGCCCTATCCATAGAAAATTCCCCCCTCTTCCTCACAAGTGTTGTTTTAATAAAAAAGGTTGCTTTGTGGTATGGTTAGCCTTTTCTGAACGGTCGCTTTGGCATGAATACACCTACAGAAAAGTAATCTCCTGGGATTGAACAGAAACAGACATGTCTTGGGATATCTCAGTTCACTGCACTACTGTTCTTTCCCTGAATACTCCCAACCTGCTTGTCCCTCCCAGTGCCCTGATAACCTGTGGTAGTGCCGGCTTCTGGAAGTGTTGACTGGCTCAAACATCTATAGAATCATCACCTCTCTGGAATAAAATGTAGGTGCTTCCTTTTAGAGGCTTTTCTGGTGTCTGTCCCAGAGACCGTTGGCTTCTTCTAGCCAACAATATACTAATTACAAAACAGCCTTAGGTGACAGAGAATTTTAACACCCACCCCGGATTGTAACCATACTTTAGCATGTACAAAAGTACTAGTACACATATATGAACTCAGAACACCAT
The DNA here is from genome assembly GCA_007922155.1 of Mesoclemmys tuberculata. NCBI lineage: Eukaryota > Metazoa > Chordata > Testudines > Chelidae > Mesoclemmys > Mesoclemmys tuberculata. The sequence continues at coordinate 5,389,431 of ML675639.1, forward strand.
TTAAACAGTTATACCGGATGTTCTGGTGATGAGCATGGTATAGTATCTAAGCATCTGTGCTATTGCCGTCCAGTGACATGCCCATAGCTTTTTGTTTTCTCTCTGTATGATACAGTACAGTCATAAAAACAGACTACCTGGCCAGGCACTTAGACTGCGACCCTTTCAGGCATGCCGATGAAATACTGAATGGGGCAGTAGGGGGTTCCGTTTGCCCTACGCACCTGAAAGATGTGGCTATAGGTCTATAGTATGAGGTGGGAGATTGGTTGAAGGCAGTAGATGACTATTGTAGACAGTACAGGAAACCGAAAACTGCACTGATTTTGTGGACATGGGTTTGTGTCTGCTGCCCACCAGATTGATTGATTGATTGTATTACCATCTTTTTTTTAAAATTTCATTTGTATTACAGTAGTGCCTCAGTTCCCATTGTGCTAGGCATTGTTACAGATGTGTAGCAAAGATGGTCCTTTCCCCCCCGACTGTTTGCTGTCGAAGCTCCTGCTCTCTGGTTACCGAGATGGTAGGACGAGGCCCTAGTCCCTTTTAGAAGAGTGTAGAACTTTATCTGAGTGCATGAGGAATCAGTACACATCAAAGAGCCAGTTTCAGCTGAGTTTAAGCAGCGTGTGCTGTGCTGGTGGTTGAGGCTTCTGCAGGCCAGGAGAAGCCTGCTGACAGTTGATGGCAGAGCATAGAATTGCCGGGCACACTGTATACACTGGGTACCCACTAGGTTTCCACAGGCCCCTTGGTGTTCCAGGGAGGCGTCCGTTTGCAGGGCTGGATGGATTTGTGCCTGCATGGTTTGTGTGTTTGAGAAGCTATGTGCTTGCTGAAGAAGCGCGAGAGCTCCTGGCTGCTGTGTACCCGACGTCCTTGCGTGCGTTGCCGATTAGCAGTCCCTTACTGTGCCAGACAGAACTGTAGATGTCAGGCTTTGCACAGAAAGGAGGGCGAGGGAGAGACAAGCATAGGAGCAGCAGGGCTGTGAGTTTCAAATTAACCTTCTGCTTTGTTGATGTCTAATATGAAGCCCCCCCCCCTTCCCCTCAGCCCCCTCCCAGTGCAATGCATGCTGGCAAATTGTGAGTCTGGCTTAATTTACATAAAGCTATTACAAGAAGCTGGGCAGCAGGAAGCCTGCGTTCAGGCAGTGGCCCTCTGGGGGACAGCAATCGGAATGCCTTGTGCCGACTGGGAAAATCTAGCCGCGCTCTCAGGTGGGGGGAGGGGAGCTTCTCTTCTGGAGAAGGTTTGGGGTGTGAGGGATTTGACTGTCTCCCTTTCAACACGATCACATAGCTGAATATGGAAAAGACCTACTAGATTATCCTGTCCCATGCAGGATTGCTTCCTACAGGAAATTTTTTTTATACTGCTTTGTCCAGTTTAGTTTTAAGCAATGGGGATTCCACCCTTTCCTTTGGGAGATGATTCGACAGCCTTAATACATCCACTCCTAGAAAGTTCTTTCGTATGTTGAGCCTAACTTTTCCCTTTCTGAATTTCACCCCTTTACTCTTAGCTATATGCTATCCTATCCTAGGTTCTTTTCCTTTCTTCTGTTTGCATTTTTCAAATACCTGTAGGCTGTTAAAGATGCAGATTACTGCGTGGCACATGGATTTGAAGTCAGGAATGCTCAAGCCTAGTCCTCATGCTGACTCCGGGCAAGTCACTTAACCTTTGTGCCTCAGTTTGCCCTCTATAAAATGAGAGAAAACTTGGTTATGTCACAGAAGTGTAGTAGGGTTAATTATACCAGGTATGATGTGCATTGAATACGGAATGCACTTTCTGTTATATCCCATCCCCTTGCCTTTCGTCCAAGTCAGACACAGGCCCTTCTCCTTTGCTCATAAATGTTTCTTTCCAAACCACTTGTCATTTTCATGAACACGCGTTTGAGTATGAAGCTATTTCTCCACTTCATAATCTTCCCTTATCTTCTGAATAATTCCACTCATTGAGGGGCTCTATGAATTGTATTCTGTCATCTTGGAATAGAAATTAGGCTACTTAGCGTAGCGGGTTTGGGGTCTGTGCTGGTAACTCAATGATTCAACAAATAGGTAAATGATCTGCTCACAGAACTGTAGAAGTTGTCCAGTGTCCATTTTTCCTTTCAGATAGAGAATGACTGTATACTAAGTTCAGTCTAGTCTTGTTATTCTTTCTCCCCTTCTTTTACCTTGCTGCAGTTCCTGCCGCCACCACCTCCATTCCTGGGGCCTCTGTCAGCAGGATCATTATAGACAGATGCCTGGGGCTCTGGTTTAATTGACCTTTCTTTTGGGATGGGGTGGGTCTGAGTCTCCTTCTTGTCTGAGCAACTGTACTAGATTCTTGTTGGATCACACTTGTTAGTGTGTGTTGCCTCATCTAGTAGAAAGGGGGCAATGACAGTGGCTATAAAATTCCATAACTGCTACCATAATACAAGTATGGAAACGAGGTGGATGTGCACATCTGGCAAAGGTGAAAGGCCCAACCCTAATCCAGAGAGGTTGTCTACAGGGCCTGTGTCACTGCTGTGGGAAAGGGGATTGCTTTGGAAATCCACACTTTATCACTGTAGAAACAAAGCCACTTTTTAATGTCTCCTTTAATCCCTCCTGCTCCCAATGGCTGTTGGTGTGTGAGTTCTACATGAGGCGGTGTCCAGGTTATATGAGCCAGTATAGTAATTTTAAGGAAAAGACCTCAGTCAAGTAAAACTGTGACACATCTGAAGGTGCAGGCTGCCATACTCTATTCCTAGCCCCACGCTTTCTCCAAAATTGAGCCTTTCAGGTGTTGCCGGGTTCAGAGAGCAAGTAGCCAATGAGAGTAGTTGGCAACTAGTCCGTTTGTGAAGTGAAGGAGCCAGGGAAGAGGAGGAAGGAACTCTGCTGAATCATTAGACTGATGTTGGAGAAGGATGCACTTACTGATGACAGCTGCAGTTGGCGTGGCATTGTTGCAGTCCCTGATTAGGTGAGGAGAGGCGCTGGACGTTGCTCTGAGTTTCACTCCTTTTGCTTAGCGTAGTGTCCTAGCATGGAACATGTGCTGAGTGCTAATAGAGCAATGCCTGGCTCCCTAGGGTAGAGTGTAAATGGTTTCTCTGCCCCACTGCTATTTCAGAGTCTTGTTGATTCAGCCTATAGTGGCATCTGCTGGGAAGGAGCTACTGCAACCTTTTCCTTAGTTGTCTTGTTGCTTTAATCAGCTTCATGACTGTTTTCCCCTGTATTTTGACCAGGCAGGAGCCCTTGTTGGTCAGCATGAGAGCCTGGAAGTACTTGAAGTGGGTTTGATACCAAAGCAGTCCTGCCTGAAAAGCTCCCTTCCTTGCAGGCTTGCAACAGTTTCATCTGAAACTGCAAATGTCTTGGCAGCTGAGCAGAACTTTGGGAGATTCCGGGGAATTGCCCCCAAAGCTTTAACTCTGTGCCGAGGAACGTCAGCTAGATCTGTTTCTCTGGGGCTAACAAGACACCAGAGGCATTGAAACCACTTTCATGTGGAAGGGTAAACCTCTTGATTTTTCTTTTTCCCCCCCTAATCTCTCAGCTGGTTTGAAGAGAGCTGTCCCTGGGCTCAGGACCAAGGGCCTGGCTGGCAGCCGCTTTGCATCTGTACCATGTATGCTGCTGACATATGGGAAGTGTTTTAACTAAGCCGCAACCGCCTTGTTCATAAGTTTTTCTCTTAAGATTCTTCCTTTTACCGCAAGTGCCTTTGTGGTTCCTCACTCCTGGAGGTGAGCTTTGTAGAAGGGGGAAAGAGGGAGACTTGTTTGGGGGAGCTGCTCCTTTTCCCTCCATTAGGCTGAGGCCATTAAGGCATGAGCATCAGCTGGTTCCTTCATGCAGTAGGCATCCTGTCAGGATTCTAGATGAAACTGTTTTTTTTTTCTTTCTTCCGTTTGCATCTGAAGGTCATGGTGTAGTGGGGGACACAAGGATTAATGAGGCCTAGAAAGTGAGCACCTCCGCAGAGGCATTGGATGGCCCCCTGAGAATCTTGAAACTTGTAGCTGCTCAGGCAGTGGGCTTCAGCAGTCTGCACCTCTTGCCTGTCTTTAATCCTCTATTACAGGAGCTCCTGGGGTACTGCTGGCAATGCTCCGAAGGAAGGGGGAGTGGCATGACACCACTTCTCCTCCCAACCAGTTCCCAAGGCAGAATAAATCTCCATGTGCATAGACCTTTGAGGAGCTCTGAGAGCCCAAGCAAAGACGTCCTCCTTGTGTCTCTCCATACCCTGCACAAGGAGCTGGGATCTTTGTGTTTCTTCAGAGGATTTGGACCTTTTTGATGTAACATGGAAATGTCTTGTGGGAGTTTAGGTTTGGCATGTATGGGATGGAAAGAGATTCCCTAGCTCTGAGTGTGGGAGGCAAGGGGACGTCAGCTAAACATTCACAAAGTAGCTGGCATGTTAAAATATTTGAAATGACAGTGGAATTTTCATCTGCTGCTGATTTCATGCTCTGTTCTGAGAGTTCTCATCCTCAGACCTCTGATTCAGCAATGAAATGCCTGTCAAAGCCTCTGTCAGCAAAGGGTAGTGACTGCTGAAACCCTGTACGTGAATTTCTGGGGTAGAGGTAGGGGACAGGTGGAGCTGGGAATATAGCTATTTTATAGCCTCTCTAGAGGGGGCTTGGAGGTTGTCCCCCATCCGAGTTAACAAGTGTAAGAGAGTTGAACCAAGAGGAAGATTGCCGATTCCCTGAGGGCAGCAGTGTCTGAGAGAGCTTCTCTTCTACCGTTTTGTCTGTAATGTTCAGGTTCTCTTAGTATGTTATAAGCAAAAAAGTTAAATGAAACCAAGGGTGAGTCAGAAAGCTCAGGCCTTTAATATTCCCTTTAAAGGTGACCAGCAATGGAAGAAGTGGATTTGCATCCTGTCTTATTTCTCTCAAATTATTTTTTTCTAATATTTCTAAAGCAAAAAGGAGTATCCAAGCTTGTGTCTCATGTTTTTTGCTGGAGGTCTCCTTGGGGGAACCAGAGAACTGGAATGGGAGCTAGTCCACCATTGAAGGGGTGAGCTGTTTAATAATAAAGATGCTTTCTCCCAACTGTTTTTCAAGCAGTTGATATGATATGAACACAGATTTTTCTAAACAGCCGTCAAACCCTTTACCTTTCCATTTATTCAGGTTTCAGTCCCTAGATATTCTGCTGTGATATCCTACTAGTTTCCCAGTCATCCACAGAGCATTCTGGGAAAAACAGAAAAGACAAAACCTGAATTTCTAATGCTAGAAATGTTCTTTTGAGAGAGAGTGTCAGGGGAGTGATTCACCTCCCTTCATATATCATAAAGAAGCAAAAAAAAGGGCACCCTCTGCTTCTCTTTGCAGATCACCTTTGAAGGGGGGGTGACAATGTGATGTAATTCCATTCCCAACATTAACTACAAAGAGTAAAGCATTGACAAATATATTTTAAATTATTTTTATTCTCTCTTTATAGTTTAACACATGATGATATTGTAAGAATCATCTTAATGTGGGTTATTCTTAAAGGGGTAAGTCAACCTCAAAATCATGCTTCTGTCTGAAAATTTGGTAGAAGCAACACCTACCATTATTCTAATGGAAAGCCTAGAGGTTTTTTCTTTGTTTGCACTGTGTGGTGGAAAGGGCTTTGTGTATTTCACACTCTCTGTTTAGTCAGTTTCCTCCTCGGTGTGGGTCTTTCACACACCAGGTGTAAGAGACATACTTTAACAGAAATGAAAAATACATTTCCTAAAATGAGAATTCCCCATTGTATGTGTAGGACCTGAAACGACTTCTGATGTTCTTTTAAAATGACCACATTTCACATTTTTAAGTGATTTAAACAATAAAGTACAGGCCTTCTTTGCAAAACAACTCGTAAAAGTGCTGTGGTGCATCTCTGTATTTATTGTTTCAAAGATTTCCATATCAGATACGCTCCCTTTTCTCATTGGTAACTCTGCAAACCCAGCCTGCTTTCTGAGTCACAAACTGTTTTTTTTTTAAGGCCATGTCTACACTAGAGAGCTTACAGCAGCACAGTTGCACCAATCCATCTGTGCTGCTGTAAGATCTCTCATGTAGCTGCTGTTTGCTGATGGCAGAGAGGTCTCCCATCAACATAATTAAACTGCCTCCAATGAGCGGCAGTAGGTATGTTGGCGGGAGAGACGTAGCGCTGTCCACATTGATGCTTCTGTCAGTGTAACTTGTCACTCAGAGTGTGATTTTTTTTTTGTTACTCCGACAAAAGTGGTAGTGTAGACATAGCCTTAAACTCCCTTATTTGTAGTTGTAATGGTTCTGCAGGCCAAACTCCCCGTAGCCCTCTGTGGATTTGCACAGATGTGATTTATTGAAAGCCTGTTCTACACAAAATTTGAACTGTCTTAATTTAGATAGGTTTAAAAACTGGTTTTCTTAACCCAGTACAAAGTCCTGTGTGTGGTGGGTGGACGCTCTTTTATTTTGGTTTAAGGGTAACTTATTTTTGGTTTAGTTTATATCTGTTCCCAATCAAATTAAGCTAAATCAAAAGAGTGTCCACACAGATTTGCACTAGGTTAAGTAAACCAGATCGAATTCACACCTTAGATTAAGTTGGTGCACTTTTCCCATGTAGACAAGTCCCTTAGCAAATAATTCTGTTGATGATGGACAAGCAGGAATAGATTCCAGCTCACTCACCTCTAGTTGTGTTGACTTCGCATGGCTAAAAGCAAGAAAAACCGTCACTAAAGTTGGCAGTTATGATTTTAAATATGCATGAGGGGTACGTTTCTTGAACAAGAAGACACTGTTTTTCCGACTCCTCTTACATTAAAATATCTTATTTCCTTTGGAACACAAGAATTTCTGGAAAGCTTCGTAGGACATGCCTGTCAAAAATGTTACAAGTTTGGCTTCCAGTTATTGGGTATGGAAAAGCTGATTTATTCAGTCCCGGGGAACCCTTTTAGGAGGCGTCATTGCTTGGCACCCCCTCTGCTGAGAGAACGGGCAGTCCTGTTCATGGAACAAGGATGGCAAAAAACTGCAGTGGATATTTGTAAACTCAGCTATGTAAGGTATTGTATCTACACACTGGACTTCCCCTTTAACATGCTTTTTGGAATCTGGTTATTGCCAGGGTGGCTGTGCTGAAATGGCAAGCAACATACCCGGAAGGAGGGACGGATAAGCAGCCTTTATGCACGTTTTTGCACTTGGAGCTGCACTGGTGCAAATCTGTACTGTAGATGCAGTGCCAGCAGTGACTTGCACTAGTAACTGGTGCCTGCCAAAGACAGGCTGATTACAGCAGCTGTTAACAGTGCTTTTGATCCACTTAATTAAAAAATGTTTAGATTCCCCATGCTCTTTTGCAGTAGCCCTGGTCTATTGAATTCTGTATGAATGCTGTCCTATTCTCCTAACACTCCTAACACCCCGCCTAGGTATGTCAGTTTCACTCATTCCTCTTCCTGCAGCCTGAACTGCCCAAGAGCAATAACCTTTTTCACTCTTTTCCTGTAGCGGTTTTCAAAACAACTCTACTGTTAAATTCTACAACTGCAGAAAGTGTATCCAGGCTTCTAATGTGTTTCAGGCTCTTTGCTGTTCTAAAATGAATTTTTTGCTGCAGGCTTTCTGGTAGTTTAGTTTCAGTTTAAACAGACCAGCATTAACATTTGGAAACAGCTTCCTTCCCATCTGTACTAACACTGCAAAGACTCTGGAGTACAATCCGGCATGATACAAAGGGAGAAAAATCTGGATTCAAACAAAAGTGGGTGTGTTTCTGTGGTGTGTGGGGGACTTGCCATACTGAGCTATGTTAGGGTTGTATTGTGTTTCTGGACTTCAGTTGCGGGTGGGTAGAATTGTTATTTTGTGTTGTCAGCAGTCCCTAGAGTGTGTGGCTACAGGCTGGATTTTTATTGTGTTTGAATCTAAATATCAGGTACTGATAGAGTGCTCACCCAAATAGGCTGGCTTACCAAGTGGGCCTGATTTGGATCACTCTGCTTTTGTAACAGGGTAGTGCCATATACTGCAGTGGAGTTACTCCTCCTTTACACCAGTGTGACATTAGAATTGGGCCCAACTTTTTTATGCTCTAACTTAATGGTGCTCCCAGTACAAACATTGCCATAACCAGCTGTTTTCTATATTTATTATAGTGGAGCATGGACTTTTTTTTTTTCTTGACACAAAGTTTAAGTCCTGTGGTAAGACCACGTCTGCATGAGAAAATTGTTAGGTTAGCTAAATTGCTCTAGCAGCTGCTGTAGATAAACTGATGCAACTCCCTTGTAAGAATGCTTTATATCAGTATTTATCAGTATTATATTAGCTAAAACTAACTAAAGCCAAATTGATGGAAGACATTCTTAAATCAGAATGAGTATCCACACAAGTGAGTTGCACCAATTTAACTACATCATTTCCAATAGTGATTAGCTAAATTTGTACAACTTCAGTGTGTAGACAAAGCTTAAGTGATGTGTGAGGCTACCATTCCTCTGGAGTCCCAGTAGGGCATCTATCTGTAGGCCCCATAGTCCTAACTGTTAAGGAAAAAATGCCAGCATAAAACCGTCAGATTCTAATTGCTCCAGCTAATTACAAAGAGTAAATCACTAGAAATGTTTGTTTTGCATGTAATAAAGGATAATTAACAATTATTATGGAATACAATGGAAAACAATGGAAGCTGTGATTTTAACAATGGGTTGGGCACAGTAGAACTGAGAGAACTGGGTTTCTCTCTAGAAAGCTTTGAAGGGGCAGTTTCCAGATAAGATGGTGATGAACACTGGAGAAAGGCAAATCCCTCTTCATAAGTACTTGTAAAGTGAATTCTGTTTTTTAAAACGTTGATTCATTGGAAATTGTTAAATTAGCATACTTAACTACAAAAATTAAATTGTAGAACTTAAGAACTTTGAAACGGTTCTCCAGCTGTCTAATGGAGAAGCTGATCCTTTTGGTCCTACTCTGTCATTTAATTTGACCCTGCTGGGATGTGTCAAAGTACAAATGAGAAAACTGGTGCACACATTGACTGAAGATTCATGGATTCCAAGGCCAGAAGGGACATGTGTGATCATGTAGTCTGACCTCCTGTATAACACAGGCCATAGAATTTTCCCCAAAAAGATGTGGAACAGGGTCATGGATTTCTAAAAACTATTTTGAAATTCCTGCTTGTGTGTAACTTAGGAAATATTTCCAATCTAAGGAAGGGCTCTGTAAATTTCAGACACTCACTAGCAAGAAGAAGAAACCTCCAAGCCATAGGTGGGTATGAAAGATGGAGGGAAGTTCTCATTCTGCTCCTGCCCAGGGAAGCTCTGAGCAGCAGCAGAGGAAGCAGTGGAGCTGTCTGCAGACTCAGAACACCACTGTATAGATTTATACTCTCTCAGTGTTAGGAGGCAATCTCTAGTTACAATGGCTGACACTTAACTTTGTTTATGTGAAACCTTAAATGTTGTAGGCCTCTTACCAGGGTGGATTTTCTAGTTTACATTAGTGAGCGGATCTGTAAAGTATTAATCCCTAGTCTTCCTTTATCTTAAAGTTTCCAGTCAGGGAAAACAGCGGAAGGGCACAGGCTGGGTTTTGGGAAGTGAAGAATCAGGGAAAGCACAGAAGGAAGTCTCCTCCTCCACAGTAATGAGTGACTTATTGGACAGCTTGACTATGTAGAGAGCCCTGATTCAGCCTGGGAGCGGGATTGTGAGAGGTGTCCTAGAGCTGAACCCCACCTGCAGTCCATGTAGGTTATACTGCAGAAGTGCTGAACATCTCATCAGCATGGAAGGGAGCTACTGGGAAAATGAAACCCACCTGAGTCAGGTGGGGAGAAGGGCAAGTGCCCACACAGAGAACAAAGAAGTAGGTGAGCAAAGTAGCCGCCCAGGATTGTGTTCCATTTAGATTCTTCTATTGTGCTTATAATGGCTTCTGAGTACCTTCCAGCAATGCATTAGGCAGCATGACTGGTGGCTATCATCTGTGGTATCTTCTCCATTCCTCTCCCTGGAGGAAAGTTGTAACGTGTCTGTCTCCGGGTGTTGTTAAATATGACACAGCATCAAACAAACTTTTGATTCTCCACAGTGTTTGGAGTTCACATTGCTGGTAAGTGGGCTGCTGGGGTAAAGTTGTTTGACTCTGAACCAGTTGCTTCACATGTGTGGCATATGGTTTCCTGACATGGCTCTAGCAGCCGCAGGAGTTCACATATAGAAGAAAAACCCCTACCACTGGGGGACCACTGGCACTTTGAAGCACTGGACCAAGACGGTACACTGCTGTAAAGTTCTTGGTGACTTGCAGACAATCTTTGATGGCTTCCTAATTCTCCAACTATTGTATCTATTCTGTAGGGCAGGGGTAGTCCATTTATTTTATTTGTCAAGGTCCAGATTTCTTGGTCAAGGTATAGTCAAGGTCCAGATTCCAGAAAATACAATAATAAAAAAAACGATGATAAGTAAATAAAAATATTTTGCGGTCAATTCAGAAGCATCTGGTGGTCCAGATTTGCAGGGACAAATCCTGATCCTATGCTGTTTGGTATTTTTTAAGTAGGAAATTGCTTAGTGTGTTACAGTTTCTGGGGACCCATGACCTGTTTCTTAGGAGCCACTTGCTCACTTAGCACATTTTTCAGTTTTCTCTTGTTGACCCTCTTTGTTACTTTGCATTAAAATTTCTACACCTGCATGGAGTCCACCTTTCTACTGGGCTGGGTTAGTATTTCTTGCCACGCTTCTGCCACTGCATTCAGTAGTGCAGATGTTTGTCTGCATACAGATCCTTTCTTCCTCTCCTCTCCCCCAGGAGGAAGTTGGCAGGCTGCCTCCAAAGTGAACACCTCCTCTCAATGCCCCACCTAGAGCGGCTGTCCAGGGTGGATTTGTATATGCTAATAAGCCTGACTTGTCCTAGCTTGTTTGTAGTGATTTGTGGCTGCATTTATATGCAAATACTAACAACCTGCTGCTGAGTTAATTAGCATTTTTCTCTTCGCTTCCTGTAGCTTTAGGAAAGGGGCTTTATTCTTTTTATTTCAGTCATCTGACCTCCCCCCCCCTCGCCTCCCCTCCCCCTGTAAGTGCGGAAGTGCCAGACCTTGCCCCTCCCCTCCCTTCCCTGTGTAAGAGGAATAGACGGGCACAGTGGTGCTGTCCCTCTGAGCACTAGATAAAAGGAATATATATGGCTGCAGTTGTGGAGGTGCCAAAGCTGCCAGCACCAGCAGAAACTTCATTTTTCCTGAACATGGTTGTCGCAAAGCAAGGGGGGGTCACCAGCTCGCACTTCAAGGAAGAGTTGTTTGGTAACCTTTTCCAAGTGCTGATATAGGCATAGGATGTTCTGGTTCTCTTGACTTTCTTGATTGCCTTCTGCTACAGGGGTCTCTGGTGTTTGCTAGTTACAGCTTTGCAACCAAGTGACTTCTGATCTTTTTAAAAAAAAAGAGAGAGAAACTCTCCTGGAAACCCACAATTTCTGCTTTTCATGTCGTGATTAGAAACCTCAAACATAATCAAGTGAAGGGATCCCAGAAGAGAGAGGCTTCATGATTAAGGTTCCTCGTGGCCCAGGTATTGCAGAGCTGAGCATGCTGCTTGTGTGTTGGGAGTTGGCCTCTAGCTGATGCTTTGAATCTAATTTTTGGACACCAGCTACATCGCCTGGGGTGGGGAGATGTTCACATGGTTGGACTTGAGGGTTTTACGCATTTGAATTTTCTGTCATCTTTCTCATTATTGCCCAAATCTAAGGGCTGCCCCATTCTGGGATACTTTCTTTTACTTGGAGTGCTGGTAAGGTTTACAAGTAAAATGAGCAATGACATGAGCTCATTCCCCTGCTACCCAAGTAAAGGTCAGTGTGGTCTGTCCAAAGAAACCCTGGGTAGAATCATTGGGCCAGATCTCTCCATGTGCCGTTTTACTTGCTTGATCCAGATCAAGGCAATAGGTGCAGTTCCTGACCAGCCTGGAGAGCTGTAAATGCCTTTTTGCTGGTGAATCCTGCACTGAGAGCTTGTCTCCTCTGCGCCTCTCCCTCCCGCCTTTCTGCCCTAAAGCAAAGTCTTTTTCACAGTTACTGAGTCAGTGAGAACAGTTTTTTTTTAAAAAAAAAAAGCCTTTGTTTTTACTCTTGAAAGGTAGGGCCGTGGCTGCACAGCTGCAGGCATGGAGCAGAGGAGACTGAACTCCCTGCAGCCTCTAATCTGTGCTAAAACTCCCACCTCTTTGCTGCTGTGTGGGTGGGTGGGTGGGACCTGCACAGCACGTTTGGCCTATCTGGAGAAGAGAGTAAATCTCCACAAGGCTCTATGTTCTCTCCTTGGAGTTTGCAATACAGTAACTTGAGCTAATGGAGGTACAGGATTAATTTATGGGGTGAAAGGGGTGCTAATCTCCAGCGGTGACAAGATTTAGGGTGGGGTCTCCTGAGGAGACAGCAAGGCACTTCTGTGATTCTCTTTTCTACATGGCTCATTTCCTGGAGGCAGGAGTTGTGAAGCAGAGTTCCTCTCTGAATCTCTCCATTTTCTTTTCTTTTGGCTGGAGGCTAGACTCTCCTGTTGCATTCTTTTATTCCCTTTGTCCCGCCTCTTTTCTGGATGTTGTCTACATAAATTGCAAGCTTCTTGGGCACTGAAGCATCTTAATGCAACTAGCATGTTTTGGGATACAATTTTAAAAATGGAAAGAGAAGTGGATTAGAAGCCTGAGGCATGGGGCTGCAGACAAGGCAGGCGGAAGGGAAGTCAGTGAGCCTGTGTTCCAGGCTTGATGGACAGCTTTTTCTGCACTTTTCTTCCTGATATGTGGAGTCATAATGTTGCAGTGTGTGACTGTGGAGGAAAAGGACTTAGTGATGTGACTTCTATTGCATTTGGCCCTGTAATAAGAAGTAGTAAGAAGGAGAAGGCCACTATGTGACCTGTGGCATTGAAGCGGAGGATGGCGAGTGGGAGAATATTTACCTTGGTGCCACTTAGTTACTGATTTGCAGGCTTTTATCCTGGTGGGTTTAAAGCCTTGAAGGGGGTGGGCAAAAGAGGCGCACATGCCCACTTTCACCTGAAGTCTCAGCACATGAAGGCGGTATTTTTCTACAGTCCTCCTGTTCTAGACCATCCCTCTTGTGCAGAGTCGCTTCCACCACTATCTCCTGGTACTCAGGATGCTTCAGGACTCTGCTTTGATTTTTGGCCTGGGAAGGACCCAGATTTTTTTTTTTAAATCCCTTGGATGCTTTCTCCCCTGCCTCCTTTTATTTTCTTCTTTCATATCCTCAAAGACAAGAGGGCCTGGAAGCACAGACCTGTCCTGCTGCATTCCTGTGTAATTTGGTTTTGATTAACCCAAGGAGAGAGAAGTTGGTTTCTCATAGCGACCATTAGGATCAAAGTGCCAGGAGAGGCAGTTCCCTCTTGTACATCTGACTGACTGCCTGCCTCCTCCGTCTCACCGTCAGGGGTGGCCTTTTCAACCCTGGCTACTTTAGCAAGTTATTTCCACTTTTCTGATTTTTCATGGTAGTGCTAAGAGAGCTTTTCATATACATAAAAAAAACCACACTGCTCTGCTCCTCCTCCTGGCATTTTCTTCCTGGACTCCTTTTCCCTGCAAAACATTCTTGTGCTAATCCTGCTGCAGGAGGGATGCAAATACCTCTACTTGTAAGACCCCACATCTGTGCATCTTTCCTTCTTAGGAGATGGTTAAACATTTCACTTTCACAAAGCACTGGGCGCTTTTCCGTCTCTCTGTTGGGACAGTTGTCAGGATTACCAGGTTCAGGTCAGATGCAAAGCAGAGGTAATTTCTCCACCTATTGTTCCTGGGTTGGGTGAGAGAAGTTATAGTTCCACCGCTCCTGATAGATCCAGCTGCATGAGTGTCAGCACACGAGGGACAGTAAGACAATTTCAATTCATGGCGGTGAGAAACCAAGCTGGCATTCTGGTAGAGAAGACCTTATTCAGTACTCAAAGCTATCATGTTGTGGGAGCTAGTTACAACACTGTATGACAGGATGTCAAAATCCTTCTGTGGAAAGGAACAAATGCATTTTTAATTATGAGGGGTAGGTCATGCTATATAGTTAGGACTATCTTTGACCCATGATCCACAGTGAATCTCTTACTGTTCTGAAAGGGGGGCTTGCACAAAGATCACAAGAACAGCTAGTAATTTAAACTTTTCATCATCATTATTCAAGTATTTTATTGTCTGTCTGGGTTCTTGTCAGGCTGTTATTGCCATAGTATCCAAGTGCTTCCCAAAAAATGAATAAAAGAAAATCAGGGTTCAACGAGTAGACTATTTCCCCTCCTGGTGTCACTCTTACCTCCTCCAGAAAGGAGATCCATGGTCTTGCATATTTATAAGCAGTCAATGGGAAAATATGTATCCTTTGGAACTATTACTATTTCTGCCCTTTGTTTGTCTGCCTTCCCCTGCCACCTTTCTATGTCTTCTCCCTTCCATTTAAATCAAGATTAGATCTCTTCCTCTGAGATAAGCTCTAGTTCAACCACAAGTTATTGAGCTTCTTCCAGGAATTATTGTGTGAAATTCTATGACATGTTTTATACAGGAGGTCAGACTACATCATGACTGTTCCCTTGTGGCTTTAAAGTATACATTTTAACCTGTGTGGATTGACCAAGTTCTATAGCAGCATTGGTGTGGGTGTGGATGAGATCCACTAGGACAAAATTTTATGTAAATGATCTTCTAGAAATAAATGAGCCCATGAAGCACTTGCACACGGTAAAGGTTCAGGAGGCAGATGGCCCCAACAGCAACACTCTTCTTTTTCAGGCTGGTGAGTTAAGCTGTGTTCAGTGGGGATATGTTTGGGCCAGATCCGTCTGGTCCAACAGTAGTTGCCCCCTCCCCTGTTAGCCTTTATTTAGTGATGTTGTGACATTGGTGGTGTATTGTGCAAGATCTTGCTTTCTCTGTCCTTCGCTACCTGCAGAAAGGAAGGGGGCTACCGTACTGGAGTCAGGGTGAGCCAGCCTTTCCATTAAAGGAAGTGGGGGACGCATAGTGGTGGCATTAGCATCCGAATAAAACCTTTGCGGGAATGGCAGCAAGAGTTTGGACACTGGCTGTGAAGAATGCAGCAAAGCTTTCCATAAGGAGCAGCAAAGGTTGGGTTTTGCCCATGCAAATGAGGGTGATAGCGGCAACACACGGGTACATTCGTTGGGGGAATTTGACGTGGCAGAAAGGATTTCATCAGGTGAGCTGGGGTGTGGAGAGATTCAGGGAGCTGTCTGGCAGCCTGGTATCTTTAGAGCCCATCGAGGTTGGGTTGGGTGGTAGCAGGGTGACTTGTTAAAAGGCTTGCCTATGGTGCTCCTGGCTGTAGTGTCAGAGCACCTCATGGGCCTTGATGGGTCTGTCCTAGCATCACCCTTGTGAGGTAGGGAACCAGCATCATTTTACAGATGAAGAAAGGAGAAACACTGCATATAAATGGAGGATTTTTGTAAATTCTCTAGGCCTTGGTGTAATACCACCACATTATTTACAGCTGCTCTGGCAGAGTTAAATGATGTAAAATAGCTAGCCATTGGTTTATGCTAGCATTCCATCTCTGCTAACGTTGGTGTTACAGTGGGAGACTTCCCCAACTTTGTCAGTGTAAGGCCAGAGAGGTTAAGTGACTTGTTCAAGGTCACACACAATCTGTGGCAGAGCTGGGACAGAACATGCATCTCCTGAACCTGTCAGTTGCTTTAGCCATCCTTCCTGTCTTCCCAAAGTACTGTTGTGAAGGAGGAAAACCCTAAACCACCTGTTTATTGCTTTTTCAGCTGCTCATTAAGCAGCTATATCTCACACTTCTCCCCAGAGAGAACCAAGCTGGGCAGCAGCCTTCAGCACTGTGCTTACAGTGAAGACAGAATCATGCTCTGGATTATTGGGCCCCTTCAGGAGTGACTCTTTGCTCCAAACACAGCTCAGGTAAATGGAGAGCCACTGGCATGCTCAGCGTGAAACCTGTGCAATGGAGGATGCCATTCTTTTTCCAGGTGGGACCCTCTGAGGTTTTCATGGACTACTCAACTGCTTCAAAGCACTTTACGGACAGTTGTAACTGGGAGAATCTAGTAGGGCCATTTTCACTCCTGACTGGAAACTCCAATCTCCCCACCTGAAGCTGTGGGAGGAGGATTAATGCCTGTTGAGTCCTTCAGCTTGCACTGTTACTACAGGAGCTTGGCTTGAGCCCTGCGCCTTCCAAGCAAGGAACGAAGTGGTCTCTGTTTGCTGCTTGGGTTTGGAGAGAGACAGAAGAAGAATGGTTCTGGCGCCTAGCCCCAGCTGGGGATGGGGTGAGCTGCAGCTGCCTGACCCGGGGTGAAAAGTTCAAATCTGCATTTAAAAGGAGGAGAGCCATTAAGTGGCTGGGACAGTCTCCAGTCAAGTCGAAAGGGTTTTTGTTTCTAAAAGACACTGCGCTGGTCTCTTGTTCAGACTTCATACAGCCCTGCGTGCTCTGTGAAGCCCACTGCTCCTGTTCTCAATGGCTCAGGCTCACAGAGCAGCGTGGGTGTGTGGGGACAGAAAGAGGGGACCCAGGTAATTTGGGCTTTGCCGGTGGCACTCAGCTCAAAAATTGTCTTTTGGTGATGGTTTCCTGTGAAGATCTAATCTTGTGTTCTGTGCTTCTAGCCTCTTGAAACAAGTCCCAACCATTCGTACAAACTCCTGTGCAAGACAGGTGCCCCACGCCACAAAGACCACAAGTCAAGTGTAGAGCCAGTACCCCAGCTCCCTGACCTGTATTCGAACCACTAGACCAGGCTCCCACTGCTTCACTTTGACCCCAAGCATTGGCCAGCAGGCCTGAAGCATTTCTCCCCCCAGAATATATTAAGCTGCTTGAGCTCCATGGTAACCTCCCCTCCCCCGCTTAGTGTTCACAAATCCATACTGGGGTAGCCAGACATTAACATGAGCAGGACTTTTGTCTCCATGGTGATTCAGCTGCCCCACAAGAGGGGGCCGGGGGGAAGCCCTGTTTTTGTTCTATAGTAGCAGTTTGAAATGAGCTTCTGGGTGTTAGGAAGGAGTTGGGAAGCCCCTTCAGGCTAGACTGGCCCTCTTACTCCTGCTTAAAGATGAGTCAGGTTTTTCTCACAGCTAAGTAGCTCTTGTGTATGGGAAACAGTTGGAGGGTCTTGGCAGCATCTTGGTCTCCTGAGCTCTGTGGCAGTTCCCTGCCTGGAGGAATGTTCTTTTCAGTCCCTCACTGAGCTAGCTATATGCTGTTTTAGTTTTTCTCTCCCTGACCTAGGAAGTGCATTGGACTCTGCTCTGCAGAGGATTTGAGTAGCACCTAGTAGCTTTGGTTTGTTTACAAGTGTTAGACAAATGTAAATAGTTTAGCTTCTCTCTTTGTGCCATCACATTACACCTATTAGCAACCCTGCTATGAATGGAGATTAAGGCTGCTCCTAAGCTTTCATTCCTTCCTGCTCCATTCTGATGCTAACAAATTGGTCTGTAAACCTGGGAGGAGCAAGATACAGCCCTTTTTCTTCTATAGGTTTTTAGGACCTTGTGCAGCTACAGAGAAATGAGTTTCATGACCCTTATTCATATGGTGAGACCGATACAGAGTGTGGGGAACAGGAGTCAGCAGACGTGTCTCCCTGTGTGTTTGCTTCAGCAGCTTTAATATTTTAATTTTGGGGAAAGTCGCCTGAGGAAGCGTGGGAAGAGCTCTTCACCTAGAGTACCTGCAAGCTGAATTTCAGTTAATTTTCAGAGGCAAAACTTTATTGTAGCAGAATCTGCAGTTCTTTGCTTTTTCATATGTGTATCTGAGTTTCCAGCTAGATGTCAACACTAAATAAGTTCTGTTGAGTGGTGTGGGTAGATGGGAGAGGGAGATGATTCTGGAAACGAAACGTATCAACAGGCTTCTTGTTAGATGTTTAGGCCATTGTGTACCTATTCATAAAATTTCTTCTGAAAAAGGAAGTGCACTAATAGGAGTGCTCATCTTTGCATATGTTCCATGTTGTCTTTATATTCTGGATAGTATTGAAGTCTGCAGCCAGATAGTAATCTGATCTGCTTTTTTTTAAGAAAGTGATGTCCTTAGGAAGCTACAAAAGTCCATGTAGGGCCTTGTGTGTGCTAGCATTTCTGCATATCTGCACCTATGCACCTCCCCAAGAGGTAGCAGTTGTGAGCTTTAGTGGCTTGCAGTATTTTACCACTACATTCATTAAACCTGCTGAGGAGCAGCTGCACTGGTACTGTAGACAAGGTCTCTGTAGCTTGGAGTTCCTAAACTGTGCCCATAGATTGGGAGTGTTGGTGATACTCTGGAAAGCTGAAACCAAGTCTGCCTGTTGAGGTCTAGTGTTCCACTTCTCGGTTCTTGGATCAGAAGCACAAACCTGACTACATTGGGAAAATGGCTAGATTGCCTTTTTCAACCCTGTTTGGTTCTAGGAGTGGAAGGGAGGAGTATCTCTGGAATAGTCTTCTTTTAAGCATGTTCCTTGTCCTGGCAGAGCAAGTCAGTGGGAATTTTCTGTCTGCCAGATCAGTTTATAAATGAAACTTGGGTTGCCTGATCAGGCCTGCTGCGGGGGCTTATATGGTATCTGATATTTCTGTTTGCAGCTAGACTTTTAAGTCTTGGCCTGCGGCTTGCAAAAACGTTTCTGGAATACTTTAAAGGGAGAAGTCTAATTCTCAGTGTGACAATACTTTGCATTACCAGTCGGGGGCAGCAGCTCCTCCTGGTGACAGGGTGGGACTGGGCAGCTACATTGTTTGTCTGAGTTCAGTCGTGCTAAGATAGGGCAATTTAATTAGTGGAGCCTTTTGTCATTAGTGAATTACTGTTTTTGTCTGGAAACACTTAAAATACTGTTTACTCCTTGTCTCAACAAAATGCAAAACAGCAATTAAGCAGAATTTCTTTTTGGTATGAAGCAGGGGCCAGAATGGATTGTCAAAAACCAGGTTGTGATTCTCCCCTGAACAAAATAAATGCTCCCCTTGTGCTGCTGCTACCTGATGGTAGGGATGCTGTGCACCACCTCTTCCTGATTTAATCCAGCAGGTGCTGGTGTGTAAGGTGCTGTTTCCTAGTGTGCTTCATGGTGTTTGCGTTTTCTTCCTGTGCCAGACCTCTGGTAGTGAGGGGTTTAATCTCCTCTTTTTCTACTTTCTGTATGAATGAGGGTGGAAATGTTAATTTGACAAAAGGAATGGGAGGTGGGAAATGTATGAAGGCCTTGTCTCTTTAATGTCTTCCTGTGAGCTGGTGAGGAAGCTGAACCTGTGTGAAACCCAACAGGAGGAGCCGATTTTGGAACTGGAGTCGATGAAATACAGTTTCCTGTTTGCAGGATGGGGGGTTGTTCCTGTCCTAGAAGCTAGCTTTGTGTGAAAGGTCTAAGGTACAGGGAACCACTTGAAAAGGCTGAGAGTGGCATGTGAGGAAGCAAGTTAATTCTTAATCATATCTCATATTAGCCTCCTTTGCAGCAGATATGTCTGCTGTAAAATGCTTAGTGTTGAGATCCCGATTGGGTAGCCCATACTAAATGCTCAAGCTCCTGCCTGCCTTTTTTCTTCAAACAATATCTTCTGGCTTCCAGATTTCTGATAAATTGATAAGAAGAATTGCATGAGTCAATAGAGTTGTAGACACTTTGCCAATATAACCCTAGCGCTATTGATCTGCCAGTAAATTAAAGTCTTACTTAGAGGCTGCCGATATTTCTAATCTCCTGCCTCGCCAATTACAACCTTCCAGCTACCTGGAAAAGATAGTGAAAGGGAGATGGGGCTTTTGAATTTTTTTTTTTTTGAGCCAGGCTGTTGATGGGGCAGGAGGGATGGGAGTGAGGTGAAGTGGGTGGGTGAGTTGGGGACTAGCTAGCAGTACTTCAGGCATTAGTTGTTGAGTTTACCTTTGTGCGTGAGGTCTATTATTGTAAAGAACCCCGGACTTCAGTTTAATAGTGAATCTGTCACGCACCTATCCAGGCATCCTTTATAGCAGTCCCTTAGGTAAGTCTTTCTTATGCTATTTATTCACACTGAGTTCCCCGAGTGTTGGGATGGGAGGAGAGTGTAGGAACATCTTGTGACCACATCTCCAGTCTTCATTTCCGTGTTTGGGATCCTCTCCTTATTTGAGCCAGGGCTAGAAGAATAGATATTTCTCTCTCTCTCTCTCTCATGCTTGCCCCCTCCACTAATTCTTCCTCATGTGCTAGAAATTGGATGGGAGCTATGAAACCATGGCTTTGCTGTGGTGATAGGAAGGAGGGGTCCTGGCTTTGGAGACTGGGACCGTGCAGGTCTTGCCAGAAGAGGCAGGGAAGTGATACGCTTCTGAAATAAAAGAAATGTGGAAAAACCCATTCTGCCTATTGTAACATCTGCCTTGGCCGGTCGGTCTGTCTCTCTCTCCCCTGTGTGCCCTCTTGACTCCTTGTTTGAAGTTGGGTAACAATAATGGTTGCTTTCTGATGTCCGAAGAGGAACAATGGGATCATAGAGCGTCCTGCTGGGGCTCCCACTTTCAGGGCTGATGGCTTCAGCCAATCGTTTGTCTGATATGTGCCTTTCAAGTCTCATTTGCTTGAAAGTCCGCAGTTGGCTTTGGGAAGAAATCTCCAGATAAATGCTGTGGTCTTTCTAATATCCCAGAGCGAAAATCAATGGGAGGGATAATTCCTTCCCTTGTCCTACACAGACTTTCATGTGTTTGTACCTCCAGCAGCACCTATTAAAGAAAGAAAGAAAAGGAAAAAAGCCCTGCCTTAGTGCTCTCTTTGGGATGCAGACTGGCTTCTACGGAGGGCGAACCTGTTGTGCAAAGCAGTATGGGCTTGTGGGAGACTGCCTCAAACAGTGTTTGATTTTATATTTTGTTGATGGATGGCTGCAAGGGTGACAGGTGCAGACCTAGAGGCAAGTGCTACAGGGATGATTACATAAAGAATCACTAGGGTCTAGTGTTTTGGAACTGAGGAATGGGTGATGTAAACTCTAGCCTCAGTTTAGCCACAGTGTGACTTGGGCAACTGACTTTTTAACTTTATCCAATTTCCACATCTGTAGTAAAATGAGGATATTCATCCGGTCTTGAAAAGTGGTGCAGTAACATGTGCATAATCTTCTCATTATAATAAACTCTGTTTAGGGTTGCTCCAAGCAGTGAGGAGGAGATCCAGTATTGCCAACCCTAAAAGTTCAAAAATCATGAGATGTAAAAAAATAATAGATTTGGTGTTTATTTGCCTTCTGCTTTTTGAGGCTTTAGGGTGCACAGGGATCACATTTTGAAGCTTGCTTCATGGCCTTCAGGGCTAGAAACTTACTTTTTCTGTAAGAATGAAGGCTGAAATCACATAGCCACATGACTCCAGAAGCTGGGGCTTTAAGGAAAACAATTATCATGAGACTCATGATGAAATCATGAGACTCATGATGAAATCATGAGACTCATGATGAAATCATGAG
>ML675639.1:5412959-5447892 GCA_007922155.1 Mesoclemmys tuberculata
ATGATCATATTGGTCCCTTCTGACCTATGAGTCTATGAGTAATTAGCCGAGAGAGATGAATAATATTTATAAGAGGAAGGCTCGATTCAGAACCTCTGATTTAAAACTCCTTCAAGCTTTTGGTATGTTTTGCCACTGTCAGATCGATTCTTTGGGTTTGATTGAGCGGAAGTGGAAACCTGCTCAATGGATCTGGAAATCGACTTAATAAATCCACCCCCGGAAAAAGAGTGAGGCTGCATCGATGGGAGGGCATTTCCTGTTGGCTCAGTGTACTGGGGGCACTGCGCTCATTAGAATTTAGGAAGTCGATGGAAGATACGCAAAGCTACTCTATGTAGCTTCTGTCTCTCCTATTGACTGCCGCCAAATTTCGTGGTAAGTGTAGATCAGGCCTTTGGGAGGAGTCTGAGTTTGGTGTTTTTGTGGCTCCCCCCTTACTTAAGAATATTGTCCATATTATCATATCTTCCCAGGTTGAGGGGGTAGGGAGAGAGTTGCTACTTCAAGATGCTTTTGTAAGCATAGGGTTTTAATTTAAACAAAAGTAAAGTTCAGCAAATGACTTGGAATGTGTGAATTGCCAGACTAGAACTTCCTCTAGTTCAATATCCTCTTTCTGACTATGGCCCTTACCAGGTGTTTCAGAGGAAGATGCTAGGACATCATTGTAGACTGGTGTGGATTGACTTACCTGGGGGGGAGGTTCCTTCCTAACCTCCAGCATTTAGGTGTCGGCTTATACCTGAAGCAGCCAGGTTTATATCCTTTTAAAAAATATTTTATCCTGCCTAATGCAATTAAATACGTTTTTATGATCCATGTGAACCTCTAGTGCATTTTTTTAATCCTCCTAATTTCTTCGATTCAGAGCTGCCTAATAGCTTCATAAGCTAAATTACGTTTTGCTTTTTGATTTCATTGAACCTCCACTTGATTTTGTAGTATGAGAGGATCCTCTCTGCCAGTCATTATTTTTCATACATCTATCTTGTTTTCCCCTCTTTAAACAGCATCAATCCTTTATGCCTTTCCTCATATAGAGGCCCACCCAGCCCTCCAATAGTTTTTTCCCATCTCTGATCCCTCTTTCTGCTACGCCCTTTTTGAGATAGGGTGACCAGAGCTGAACACAGTATTCCAAGTGAGGGTATATCATTGAATTATATAATAGCATTATAACATCAGTGTTTTCTAGCCTGTTCCTCATCGTCCTAATATTTTCTTTGCCTTTCTGGCCACAGCTGTGTGTAGAGCAGAGGTTTTCATTGAGTTGTCCACAACGATATCCAGATCTTTCCTGAGAGTCTATAGTTAAAGACCCAGCAATGTATATGAGTAGTTTATATAAATTCTTTCAATGTGCATCACCTTGCAACTGTCAACATTGATTCACTGTTCACCCCTCTTCCAAGATCACTAATATATTAAAAAAAATATTAGTCCTGGTATGTAACCTTGTGGCTCCCACTGTTAACTTATTGCCACAATGAAAATTAATCATTCTTACTGTTTTTTCCCCACTATTATTCATTTGTGTTTTACCTTCTATATAAAATGGAAATTAGGATTAAATTTAAAAACTATTTTTTCCAAAATTCCAGATATCAGGTAACTAGTTTAAAAATAAGTTCCATGTACAAGGCTAAAATATATGATTTAATGTATCAGTCTCTCACTGCTCACTCTTCATATAACTTCTACTTGCATAAAGTACTTCAATAGAAACGTGTACAATTTATCTAGAATGATGACAGACAGAAAGGAAAGAGAAACTGCTTGTCTGTGTGTCCTCATCCATCCATCCATCTCTTAAGTTATCTGTGCTGGTGCAGCCTGTAAAATTTTGCCCCTTGTGGCCTAGCGGTGGTGCGGTGTTGAGCTATGAAGAGTGCAAGACGCCCAGCAGTGTATTAAACACTAGTTGAGTACAGGAGGGCAGCATATCACAGGAGAGAGATAAGCAAAGTTCTCTGATTGTGGATCAATAAAGGTTAGTGACATCATATCTCAAAGTGAGAGAACCTGCTTTCTGCAAAGCTATTTATCAGATCGCAGGCTGGAACAGAGTTAACCTTTTCCTAACCGGATATCAGTTCTTCATCTGACTTCAAACAGGATAACCTCCCTATCTGCAAGTGAAGATTCTCTGACCTTGCCTTCAAAATCCTGGAGATAGTGTGATATGAGGATGGCTCTGGCTTACACCCAGGAACTGGTAGGGTTCTCCTCTGAACAATTCTCTGCATTGTTTGACCCTCTTCTAGAGCTTACAGTGTCCAGCTAGACAGCACTGCCCTAATGCCATGCCGGGATATGAATTGCTGTGCAGCTGCAAGAATTGGCACTATTGAGTGTCAAATATTAACCTGCCATTCTTCTGTCGCCATTTGATCACTTTTGTCCAGAGAAGGGAGTTAGAGAGCTAGAGCTGCTGCCTTTCGTGAGGCAGACAGACACATCATGTGTAGGTGGCAGCAGACACTAGTTTAACATTGAGCAGTGCAACTGAGGCACCTGCTTCGTCAGTTCTTCATGCTGGAGCGCCAGGCTGTGGGGAATAGAAAGCAGTTTCTCACACTAGTCTAAGTTTCAAACACTGAGCTGCGGGGGAATTATGTGCAGCATTGCCCTAAACAATTCTGCTAACCTTGTGTTGTGTGTTGCTGAGAGCAAATGTCCTCAACCATCCATGGGTATGGTCTATTTTTAAGAGCTCCTCTAGTCACAATGAGTATTAGTTGTGCTTTCCAGATGAATGCAAGGGCAGGTCCCTGCCCTGAGGGGGTCTACAACCTAAATTAGACATAACACAGCAAAGTGGGATGAGGGTAGGAGGATGGCGAATCCCCAGAATATGGCTTTATTGTCTAGCAAGGAAATACCAGTTTTCTTTAGCAGATGCTGAGATTTTATCTATAAAGGCTGCTGCTTGCTTTTCGTTTTCACTGTGTTTTGTTGCTGGGAGCAGAGGCTCTTGTCTGTTATAGTTTCTTTTGGCTATGCCCTGACAATATGTTGGGGGCAGTGCCGGTCACATATCCTAGTGGGATGGTTAAGAGTCTAGCCCAGGCTAATGGGCTGATGTCCAACTAGAAAGTGTATTTTCAGTGCGGAGGTGCTGAGATATTAGTGGAGCTGTGTGATTGTGCTGTCAATACCGCTGTATTGAGTCCGAGAGAGCCTGCACAACACAGGGAAACACTTAGCTCACTAGTGCTGCTTATTGAGAAGCCAATAGCAATTTACTTGCTGACACTTGACATCAAATCCATTCCCAGAGGTACAGCTCCTACTAAACCATTGCCAAGTTCTCCTTTACACCTGCCTCCCTACCTTAACTTTAAACGTGCAGTCATGAGGGAATAAATGAGGCTACCTCATTTTTTCCATTAATGCCTGCCCACAAGAAAGTGAGGGCAGTTTGTACCTCCTCTTTTCCCCTTATTTCCTGTGCTTAACTAGCACTGACCAGAGTTATGTATTCCTCTAAGCCCTTTGATATAGGGAAATCTTTACCTTAGAAAGTGACTTTCACATGGGATTCAAAGTCTACAAAAATGTCTCCTCCATGTGTGCATGTGGTATTGGAGGCATAGAAAACATGGGGTGTTAAAATGGCCAGTCAGTTGTGGAGGAGGGAGAAATGGAGTGGAGTGCCTGCAATGGATTTCTTCCTGTGGGACGGGGAGATGTGCCCTGACAGGCTCATTCTCATTGTCCCTGCACATCTTTTGGGGAGTGCTTACTGCAGCAGAGCATCCACAGCGCAGTAGGCACTCTTCAGCCAAATACCAAGTCCAAAGAGCTAACTCTCTAAATGGACAAGTGAAGGAATGCGGATGGGATGGAATCAAACAGTGATGACATGTGACATGAAAAAGGGGGCGAAATTGGGCCTATTCCCTTGTTTTGCCTCTTTAAGATATATAAAGTACCTGAAAGGATTAAAATCTTTTTGAGAATACCAGTCCAATCTTCCCTCTGTCTGTAAGGGGTTGTTTTGGACAATTTGGATAATGTGAATAGAGAGCTTTCTAGCCGCTGATTGAAGGGGAAAGTGTTTGAAACTAAGAGATCTTCCTTTTTTTTGGTTTTGATTTATTTAACTCAGTTACCTGACACAGAGCTCAAAACTGTCTGAATAAAAATCTCTTCCATTGTACTCTGCTCAGGTGTCACTTGCTTAGTGCCAGAGTTGGTGTTATCCTCTTAGTTGTCCAGTTGTTTTTAGGCCTTTCAGGAAAGGTAGGACAGAGAGAACCTGAATTCTGAATGTAGTAACGAAGCAGAACAAAAACATATTTGTTGGATGAAGACATTTTGGGCTGCGCTTTTTTTTTTTTTAATTCTGCAGAAGCAAAAATGATGCGCTACTATTGTTCTGATTTCAGGTCACACTGATGCATGTCTGTCTAGTTCCATGTGTTATGTTTGTATGTTTTTTACGTTTAACTCTTCCTTTTACCCCGCAGGGTGTGGAGGAGAGGAGTCAGCTTTCCTTTTACCTTAAAGCCAGTTGCACAACAGTAACACCTGGCAGAAAGGTGTCTAACTGCTTTGGAGGCAGGGAATGCAATATGTCCAGTTGATGGAACAGCTGGAATTCCTGTTCAGAAGGAGAAGCTGTTCATAAATTGAACAAAGCTGTTTAGAGGGTTGAGAAGTAACATACAAAGAAATAGGAGTTCAGAGCTCCTGCATCAGTGAGCAGTCTGCTCTGATCTTTGGAGAATGCCTGTCTGGATGTTTTCACTGTGGTTTTTAATGTAAATTTCTTTTAAAATGGCCTTAGAAAAAGGGAATCAGACTACAAGTGAAAGGCAGGCAGGCAGGCAGCACCTCCCTAGATTGCTTTGCATCTCTGCTGTACCTTCTCTCTCTCTTCCAAACTGTGTGCCTGTGGTCCCACTGCATAGTAAATAATGGATTGACTCTGTCTGACGTTGATCTCTCTCTGCTTTAAATATAACTTCCCTGCTAGTAGGTTGGTTCCCTTGGTTCTGTTTCAAGCATGGACCTCACATCCAGATAGACATGTCCCTGTCTAGGAGTGGGATTCTCTGTGCTCCTGAGTCAGAATAAACAGGAAACGCTGGCCCTGAAAACTTGTTGATCTCTGCCTGGTGGCTGTAACCGGAAGATGATGGTGCTGTGACAGAGCCAGAGTCTCAGTGTGCGGGACCTTGGTGTGCTGGCAAGGGAAATGCCAATTCAGAGTCGGGCATTTTGGCATTCTAAGTTGTCATAGTACTGTTGGAAAGAGAGGGTCTCTAGCACAAAACGATATTTAGGATGAAGAATTGAATTTTTACGGGTAAAAGATTGATTTCACCATAGACACACAAAATGGGGGAAAAGAATTCCACAGGTGATTGAAATTTACAGATAGGCAAAGTAAGAAAACTGCTGTTTGAGAACTAATTAGAGTTTGGTTTAAGAATATTTACTTGGTCAATATCACATGTCAAAATATATAATTGGTGGTGTAATGGTTATAAAGCATTAACTTTTTGAATTGCATTGTCTGTCATTAAAGTAATTCTGAATCCCTATAATTTCCTGCAACTGTGAATTTAAATCAATAAAAAGCTTAAACCCCATAACTTTGCATAACTGTGAAAATGTTAATGATTGAAAAAAATGCTTAAAAATACATCAATATTATCTGTAGATATTATTTCCAAAACATCAAATTCTGCCAAACAAGGATATTGGATGATATGACAACATGGGGAGCAGTGGCCTGGGTTTCCTAAGTGCAAGGCAAAGGGACAAGAGTATCTAGACCTAGGAAAGGTTAAGCGCTAGAGTTTCAAAAGTCTGTGTATGCACACTGGCAGCTGCCATTCTGTGCTTTTCTTTGCCCTCCGACTAATGTTGGTTTTTAAAAGCCTTGTGGGTGCGTAAGGGAAGCTGAAATTTAGGTCTGAGATGGGTATCCAAGAACTGGGCATGCAGAAATTAAAGAGAGGCTTTAGGAAACAGAGGCTACTTTGATGCCTGTTTGTGTGCATGTTTACTGCCCTTCCTCTGCTTCTGGTCCCAGCAGGGAAGAGAGCAGCTGAGACACGGCTAGTCTGGTCTTTCTAAGGAACACAAATATTAGCTGTCAAGCAGGTGAACAATAAACTAAATCAAAAATAAAATGCTCAAGGGAAAGTAGAAAAGTTAACTTTGTAAATTAATAAACTGTTGTTGCACTTACACTAGTGTGGACTGAAGCTTATATGGTGACTGCTGGAATGGCATCTCCCAAAAGCTGGAATCACTAAGAAAATGGAAGTTGGGGGGGGTAATATTTAATTGTTACATTTACAGGGCACCACAACTTCTCTAGTAACTTATGACATGGCAGTAGGCTAACAAGCTATTGAAATGCTAGTTGCTGCTGCACACCTGACAATGCCTAGGGTAAAATGTAGGGTTAAAGATTCCAGTAGTCTCCACAGTGGTATGCTGCCCCTCTCCCATATTTCTTTGTGAAAATAAGCATGCAGCTTGTTTCTGGAGCACCCCTTCCCAAACCCTCTCTGACTCTGGTTTGAATATTCTTGTCATATCCCTGAAAAGACACTAAGTCAACTCTTGGTTTTTAGCTGTCCCTAGAAGAGGTCAGGCAGATTCACCTGCCAGCCTGTATCATACATATTTGGTTAAATAAAAATGGAATCACTGTAATTTTGAAGGATTATGATGATTTTGCCCAGTGCTAAACTTGACGAAAACAGAATAAGAGACCCTCATTGTCTCAAAGACCAAACTATGGAAATAAACAAGGCAGGCTGCGAGTAGGGGAAAGGGATGCATTATTCAAGCAAAGTGAGGTTTGTAAATGGTATGCTGGTGTGGGTGTGGCTGGAATTTGATTAGGAAGGGTTTAGCTAAATAGAAAGAAAGGGGGGGACAGGAGGGAGGAGGTTGAGCTAACAACTACTCAGCACCAGGGAAAGAAGGTTCAGAGTGAAAAAGCAGAGAGCAGACTGTCATCAGTGTTCATGTTCTCTGCTTAAAGTGCGTCTAGAGTTGCTGTGCCAGCTCCTGTCTCTGGCTGATTCCTCCCTCCAGTTTCTGTCCCTTATGCCACATGGGGGGGGTGGGGAGGGGATCTGTATTGGCACTAGCAGCCCTATTTCAGCAGAGCTCAGAACTTGAGGCCTGTGGGTGATCAGTGCCATTCAAGCAGCGTGTCTTTCTGTAGTCTGGGAAAATGACTGTCTGAGCATGTTTTCAAGCAAAAACATGCAGAAGGTGAGCTACGAAGTGCCATGTGGGACACTTGGCATAGATGGGAAGTGCCTTGTCAATCAACAGTGATTCTTGGTGAGTGGTTTCGGTGAGTGGCTCTAAAGATGCCAGTCCTGTTCTGATAGTATAAGGCTAAGAGCTCAAGGGCTAGAGGTGGGAAATAAGGCCAAATGAAAGGGGTTTCGGGGCTTTCACCTAGCAAAAGGAACACCACAAAAAAGTGCTGATCTGTTCAGGGCCTGGCTCAGACACTCTTCAGAATAAGACTGTCCTGGAGACCAGTGGTGACTCCTGTCAGCAAAGTTCACGTACTCTGGGGAAGGAAGGTCACCATGGGAAAAGTGGTAACCGCCTGTAAATGCAAACTCTGGAATGTAGGGTAGCCAGAGATCGAGTACAGACAGGTAAATAAACTCCTGTTCTATGTGCTTGTAAGCATGATTAGGAGGGTTATGGGCAGGTGTGTGTCCCTCTCCCCCACAGTCAGAGGCTGGTAGAATTTGTGCATGCCATGCTGGCACAATGGATTTGTAATGTGAGTTTAGCGTAGGTGATATGGGAGGGGGAGGAATCCTTTTGAATAAGATGCCATGGCACTTCAAATACACATGCAAGCGCAGTTTCTAAAGAGTCAGTGGAGAGTCTCCTTCTGTATGTTGTCAGCTTATTAAGGTGCCTGTTGAAATGAGCTGGCTCATGCTATTGTAGTAAAAGTATGTGTTTTCAATGCCACGGTGTTGCTCAAACCTGATTTCCAGAGGTGTAACCTCTGCGTGCTCCCAGGTTTTGGATGTGCCGACTTTCCAGCACCACTGAACTTCAGCAGTGTTTTAAAAAGCAGTGCCTTTGGGAGCCTCATGATGGACTGAACGGTCAAAGCCGAGGTGGTAAGAGACCACGCTGTTCCTTTCCATAAGGACTGTAGGTGTAAGGACCTTTACTATGTATAGAATCTTGGTTTGATTTTTAGCCAGACTTCTAGCTGTTTAATGACCCAGCTCCTGCTGTTTGTGGGTTGTGACTGGCGCCTATAAGCAATACCTACAGTAAACAATACGTTTACCAAGCTGGAGAAGCTTCAGTTTGGTTCTGGGGCGTTGTCTTATGTGGATCTCAGAAAGACTGCTTCATGCTTTTGTCTTCCTGGAGTTAGTTACACATATGTGCCTTATGGAATGATGTTCCATGGACACACATTCAGTATGCCTCAGGATTAGTGGCACACTTGGCCCCTTATGAAAGAACCCTGTGGGCCTGACTTTCTGATCCATCCCTGACTCAGGGCCCTGTTCCCATGCAGATATACTGTACGCTTTAGTCAGCTTCCAAGGCCCCTAAATTGGAGAAACTGAAGTCTCCATGCTGGATCAATGCTTTGATCAAGCGCCAAGATGGCAGATTTTTCAGGGGCTCTTCTGGTATTGGGGAGGTTGGTTCCACTGTCTGAGACTTGCAGGCCTTAGCTCAGATAGATACCAGGCTGTGCGGTTTATTTGGAGACACCATTTCAGCACCAGAGAGGTTTCCAGCTTAGTGGGCTTCTGACGGTGCCTTGCTTCTCTTTGACTGTGTCTCAGTTGGGCCCAAATTTATTGCTCTCCTCTGCCCTCAAGCATAGGGGTTAAAGTAAACAGGGCCTGGGGGTGGGAGCCTCTTTGCAGAGAAGAGTGAGAAACATTAACATAGATCCATGTGGGTAGATCAGCTGTGGCTTCCATCATTCCAAAGCTTCCATCAACCCATCCACACTACCAGTTTCCATGGACTGTAACTAGTTCTTCCTCATGTGGGGAGAGTGCTGGTCCCTCTGTGTTAGTGCTTCTCTTGTCTTCTGCAGTGTGCCCATTCCTCCAGAAGAACAGGTGGAGGTCTTCCTTCAGATCCAGAGGAAGTTTCTTGCTTTGGAATTTCAGTTCCAGTGTCAACCTGGGCACCATCCAGAATGGGCTTGGATGCTCACTTGGGAAGTTCTCAAGCAAAAGAGGGACATACAGCTTCTGGTGATTCACATTTCCCCTCAGGTTCAGCTAGAAGCTTCTGCCTTTTCCTCCCTGAAGTAATCTTAGGCAGACTACTTTGCCTTGTCTTCCTGCCTTTTAACCATTTGATGAATTTCTTGAATTGTGCATTCTTCATTCCATCCCTATGACCAAACATATAGTCAGAGAAATCTGCCTTTATGCTACTTTGAGAACACCCTTCCATGGTGCTATCCTGGACTCAGTACAAACCAAGGTTTTCTTCTAAAGTTGAAATTTGTGGACACTTGATGAGCTGTCCACTTCTTGAAAGAGAGTCTTGTGAGCTATTTTTCCTCAGACCAACTGATCTCTTGGCTTCCTCCACCTATCTGACCAATCTGTTCCTGACTCTGGATGAGATCATTGCAACATCGGGTGGAAGCAAATTATGCTTCAGATGTAGACTCAATGTTCAGACCCTTGCCTGTTCCCCCAAAAGTGTTTTAAGCGTCTCACTTGCTGGGAGTTAGTTCACATAGTGAAAGCTTCAGATGAGTTTGTACTCAGCACAGCTTCTCGGCATGGCTCTTGTACTTGTCTTAGCTTGGTGGCAGCTAGCGTGACCACAGGCAGGGGAATCACACTTCTCACTCATCGTGTAGACATAGCCCATCTGTAGTAGTCATTACAGAGGCCTCTGGTCTGGATCGGTGGGTGCTCACTTGTGAGAACTGACCGTTCCTAGGTGGTGGAACATGCGGGAAGCCATGTGTCACGCACAGCTCTGCTTCTGCCAAACGGCCGTGTCCTGTGCATGCTGATGGGCAGTGTGCCTGTGGTGCTCAAGTGAGAGACTAGTAGTGAGGCACTTACGAATGTGTGTAAACTTTGTGCAGCTTTTAGAGATCAGCTCAAAGGGAATGCCACTTCTGTGTAAAGCTAGTTAAATAAGGCAGCTTAGACATTGAAATGATACTTTTTCCAGCTAAAGTGTCACTGCCAGAGAGTCTGAGGCTCACGCTGATAGTCTAACGCAGCATTGCTTGCCTGATAATGTTCTGTCATAGAAATCTGCAGAGCTGCTCTCTGAGGTTAGTCACAAATATACATGGCTCTGTTATTATCTTGACTTAGCATCTAGCTGTAATGTTCACTTTGGGAGGACAGTTCTGCAATCGTTGTTTAGTTAGAATTGCTTATTTGCTTTTGTTTGTGGTGTTGCACTGCTGGCTAGGATCTGAGCATATGCAGAGAAGAGAGCCAGTATCTGGTTCTTAGTGTTGCTTGTGCATATTCTCACAACCCCCACGCCCTTTTTTCCCTACATGCTAATTTGAAATCCAAATACAGAATGTCTTCTGTGTAGGGCATGGTTAGGCTGTTGACAAGCTGGGCTAAATGTTTCTTTTGACCTGCAAGCCTGATTTCTGGTTCCCTGGCTTGAGCTTCACTTATTTGTTTTTCATCCTGGTTATCTTTGTTGTCTGTATGATGATGGTGGTTGTCAGAATAATGGTGATATTTAAGGCCCTACTTAATTTGTAATATTGCAAATATCACAATATTAGGCTTCCACCACAATTTTGATTTTAATTAACTTACTTTGCAAGGTCCTCAATTTTGCATACATTTTGAGGTTTGCATCACACACCTTTTTTTCCCCATTAGTACAGTAGAAATCCATTAATCTGAGCTGACAGCAGCTGGGGCTCGGGCTGTCAGCCCTGGATGGCTGGGACTCCTGTTGTCAGCCCCGTAGCACAGCTGGCGGAGTTCCCGCTATCAGCTCCACCTAGGGCTGGGTTTTCTAAATTACTGCAATTAATAAAGGTCCATTATTACTTTTATGCAATTTTTCCTGTGTCTTGTCCACAACTCAGCCTCATTTATTCGACAGCCATCCTGCAATTCAAGTAGGGTCTTAGTGACTGAAACTCACTCTCCATATACGTGTTGAAAAAGTTGTGGGGCAATAAGATTAATTCTCATGGGATTCTACATGAGTGCTCTTGGAGCAGTTGCCTATCAAATCCTTTTTGGTGTTGTACTGTTCATTCCCACTGTATCTTGTACATAGATCAGCAGCACATCTTGGTCAAATGTGTTGAACACCCGTGACAGGTTGAGCAGTATGATCATTGAGGTTTGGCCTGTGTCTGCCATAAGGCAGTCACAGCCTATTTGTACTACTGGAGCCTTCTCTGTGCTGTGCCTGGCCTGAGCACTGATTGATGAAGTGTCCAAGATGTTAGCAGAGGTGCATTTCTGTTGGACCTGGTTGTCAAGTTTGGTGTGCTTGTCTGGATAACGGGAATCAGAAACTGGTTGGTAGGGGCAAGCTCATTAGCATCCACAGTGTGTTTTCTGTTTTGAGCGTGTTGCTGCTCTCTTTGGCTCTCTCTTCTCTGTCATGTCCTACATCAGCTACTTGTCTTCACTGTCCAGCCCCTTCCTGGCTGACTCTCACCCTTCCTGTTCTCTCGCTCGTCCTAAGGTCGACAGTCTTCTCTGATCAGCCCATGAGGCCAGTCTTCATCATGAACATGCTAAATTTTCCAACAAGCACCTTTGTGCTCTCTTGTTCTCCCCCTGACACTTGAGAGAAGCACCTGGTAAACACCTGCAAAGCCATTTCACTGTTTTCTTCAAATCTCACCTTAAAACTCTCCTTTGCCATGATGCCTACAAAAAATGTATAACGGCTAGGCTGCTGGTGTACTGAAACCACCGCCTGTCATAGTGACCAACATCGTCTTTGTTTTGTTTTCCTCCTTTGTCTGCCTATATTCATCTGCTGTCCCTTGTCTTATACTTAGATAGTCCCTGCTCCAAAGAGCCTGCAGTCTTTTTGTTTTTTGTTCTCTTTTATACAGTGCTTAGTGCAATTGGATCCAGGGCTAGGCCTCCTAGGCACTGTGATAGTACAAGTATTGAATAATCTGCTAATCACCTTTGCTAAGCGTGTTTCAAGGGCTAGGTAGGTCATCTTTGGAAGTGATGTGAATGATTTTGGGTTAGTTGAGGACCGTGTGAACACCCATGATGGGTTGAGCTATAGGGACAGGTGCAGATATCCCTTGGAGCTTCTCGTGTCTTTGCTTGTGTAGTCAAATCTCTGTGAGGATAAATTGGATGATATCAGATATGTTCTAGCACAGTGTCTTTTGTTCCTGAGACTCTCTTATTCAGTTTATATTTTTAATAGAGTAGTCAGAGGCTTCGCTGTAGTCAGGGTTTATCATTCAATTGACTACTTGGAAAAAGTCCAGCTGACCATGACTTGGCAGAGTTAGTTGTCGAGAAGAAAGAAGCTCTTTGTTTTTCTTCTTAGCTGTGGCATATTCCTGTAAGAAATCCATGTGCTGTTACGGAAGGAGTCTAGAGTGGGGTTTGTGTCAGCAATGTTTCATCTTTTACATTTGGTCAGAGGAAGTATGATAGTGAGCCAAGGTGATGATGTGGATGGTTTGGGAAGGGGTTGTCTTTGGACAAAGGTGTCAATGGTTGTGGCCACTAGATGGCTGAAATGCTCCACCAAATTACACTATGTATTTAACTCCTTTTTATCTTTCCTTGTGATTCAGGCTCCTTGTCATTTTTATTTATTTTTTTAAAACATCTCTTGTGGTATTCTGGTACCTAGAATTGTTTGTTGTATTCCAGGTTTTGTCACAGCAGCACTGTATCAAAAGAGATACTGTCTCCTTGTTCTGTGATGTGCCATAGAACATGATGTCCACATTTCACTGGCCTTTTTTTCTGACTTTTGCAGTAGGAACTTTTCTGATTTGCTGTCCTATGTCTCACCTTCAACCCCACTACATCCCAGTCTTCTCCTGCCTATTGAGTAAATGGATTTTTTCCCCAACTTTGTATTAACTTTCACTTTTAAAGGTGAATGTAGGGGTAGGTAATGTACACATGTAGACCAAAGTCTTAGTACTCTGATCCAGTGGATTTGTAGACCTCATTCAGAGGACTAGGGCTCTAATTCTGCTGGATCAAGAATTCTTTCATGCTTGGCTTGTGTTCAGCATGCAGATCTTTGGCAGGTTAGGTAGCCTAGGTTCTGAAAGTTGCAAGCTGCTTTTCATATCCAGATCTGAGATCGGGAGTTGCTGCGAAAGCATTCTAGCCTGGTGGGCCTTTTTTCCTTCCACGTTTGTATTAAAATCTCATGCAGTTTCACAGGTGGCTCTGCTGGCAGGCGTGCTAGTGGAGACTGCTGGTGTAACCGCCACATCATTTAAACCTGCTCAAAGCTGGGTCAGGTAACAGTTACAAAAACACCTGTGCTTCGTCTACACTGAAGCTTACACCACTGAGAGCATGGGTGGAGGAGCTATGGTGATACAGAAAAAGGCTTATAAATGTTGTCAGTGTAGATTCAGCCATAAGGCATATCCATTACCAAGTGCCAGAGCACTGGCAAGGGAGTGGAAATAAGCTCCATCCGATGGAACTATGGGGAGTTAATGTCATAGTAGCGGCAGGATTTTGGAGCTGTGTTAGTACATTTCCCTGACAAGGAATCGTTTGTTTACTTCCAGAATCTAAACATGATGCCCCAGTGTAATTGGTAACACAAACTTTATTGCAACTGTTCATAAGGTATCCTAGAAGAAAAAGTAGTAAACATGATAATAGAACTGGAACAAAACCATTGTCACTAGAGGTCACCACTCCGCACACTGGTAAATGCCCTAGAAGTACTGGTATCATTTGAGGTGCTTCATCAGGGCAGTGTCTGTTTGTCTTCTCCACTGGCCATGTCTATAGTAAACAGTCCTGGTCAGTCTTCTCCTGCGTGTGGCTGCACATGTACCAGAGCCCAGGAAAGAGAGAGACCTCAGGCACCCAACTGGCAGGTCTCTATTGGTGCTATAATGCCCTGTATTGACACAGATAATGTTAGTCTGACTGTTCTTTTTCCGTTAGTTCTGATGACTTCGGAATTCACGCTGGTACGTGAGATTGTCCTGGAAAGCTGAGACCGCAGATATTTTGAGAAATTTGAGCAGGCTGACAGCCAGCTCCTAATGTGGTTGGCAGCCCAGATTACACACACTCAGGTGCTGTGAAGATTGGAAGAGAGCTGATGGCCTGAGGCTACCACAGAAGCGGGCAGCATGCCACTGCCTTAAGTACTTTCCCATTCTTGTCTCTGTCTAAGTGCAACCAGCTCAGGCTTTCCAGTTCCTCAGGCTGCCAGTCTGAACCAGAGCATCTTAATAGGCAGACTGCATAGGAGCCTCCTTCTCCAACTGCAGGAAACTCTGGTTCCACTCTGCTGCTGCTAAGAACAGGTGCATTAAATCTGAGCCTGCAGCCTCCAAGTCAGGTGGAGGTCAGGATGGTTGGTAAAGCAAAGCCACATCTTGCCCCTTTTCCTATCTCTGTTGTTGCTTTTCGGTTTTGTCTTTATCTGCCAGTATCTGAGGAACTTCTAAGCAGTGACAACTGATTGAGCTTGGAAACGGAAGTGCAACTTAGTGATCCAATGCTGAAATGTTCACAGCTTCTGGTCTCTGCAAATAGATCTAACAAAAGAAACTCTATCTATCCTCTGCTTGTCTTAGGCTACGTCGGCACTATGAACTTGAGGATTTGATTCCCCTGCTTGCCTATGCATACTCCTGCTAACTCACTGCCAACTCACTGAGAGCAGAAGTAGCAGTGTAGATTTTACAGAAGAAAAAAAAATAACTGAAAAATATTAAGGGGCAAAAGGAATTATCAGGTAATTGAGCACCCAGGCTTAGTTTTTGTGCGCTGGTCTTGGGGAGTTTTCAGATCCCAGTATTAATTAATACTCGTTGTCACAGCTGTCTTTGAATTCTAACAAAGAGCAGTTGAAATGTGAATGTTCTGTATAGTGTCTGCAGCTCAGACATTCAGCACTGTGCTACAATGAGACCCCGAAGTGGGGGGAGAGTCCAGAAGAGAGCAACAAAAATGATAAAAGTTTAGAAAACCTGCCCTGTGAGGAAAGGTTTAAAAAGAACAAAAAAATCCCAAACCTGCATGTTTCATCTTGAACGATGATTGAAGTGGGGGACTTAAGTCTTCAGATATGTTAAGGGTTGTCACCAAGCATTGTTCTCCATGTCTACTGAAAGCAGAACAAGAAGTGTCTTAATCTGCAGTACGGGAGATTTAGGTTAGCTATTAGGAAAACATTTCTTACTATACGGACAGTTAAGCCCTGGAAAAGGCTTCCAAGGGAGGCTGTGGAATCCGTATCATTGGAGATTTTAAAGAATAGGTTGGACAAACATCCGTCAATGATGGTCTAAGTTTATTTGATCCTGTTTCAGTGCAGAGGGCTTGATGATTTTATACAAGTAGAAA
Source organism: Mesoclemmys tuberculata (assembly GCA_007922155.1). Lineage (NCBI taxonomy): Eukaryota > Metazoa > Chordata > Testudines > Chelidae > Mesoclemmys > Mesoclemmys tuberculata. Next base: position 5,428,520 of record ML675639.1, read on the forward strand.
GATATATATTCCTGCAAATTAAGGTAATACTTTAGGCATCTCATAGAGGAGAGAGCTACACACCAGCCATGCAGAATGAGATTCCTTGAAAGCAAGGCAGCTGGAAGGAAGTGTCATGGCTCAGTCCTGCCCAATCTTTGTGTACAAAACTCTGATAATACTGCCTTTTGAATTGAATGTATTTTAAATGCAAATTATACTATTAATGTTCAGACGGGGGGATTACTGTAGCTGCCTTGCTATTTCCCTAATGCAGTGTTTCTCAGCCTGTGGGTCCTGTCCCAAAATTTATTCATCAGAATGCACCGAAGGGTCATGGGCTGGCGGGGTTCAACTTTTCACTCTGAATGTTGCAAACTGTGCACAGGGTCCCCATGCTGCTCAAATTTGGCCCAGCTGCCCCCGTCACGATGACCACGGGCAGGGGCTACCAGAGCTAAGCTTGAATGAGTGGCTCCCTGCCTCCACGTTGTTGGGAAAATATTTCCACTCACAACCTCTTCTTCTTATACTCACTGAAAGGTGCCCCAGGCAGTCTGTTCTACAGAAGGGAGTGGCCTTCATCCCCCATGGCCCAACTTCCTCATTCCTGAGCATATCTAGAGGGCCTTCAAATTTCATGCCTAGATGACTTAGAGGGATAGTTTGATTTGCTGTGTAACTGGTGCAGTAACATGTCTAGCCTGCAAGTTGAGATGCACCAAACTACCCAAGGTGGTCTTATGGGATTTCTGGCCTCTGTACATAGAACCTTCCTCTGTCTTCGGAGCACAATTTCTGATAACCCAGCAGAGTTAATTCAAGCTTCCATGCAGACTGAGGGCAGTGCACAGCCAAGCATCACAACAGGCTGGCAGGAAACCACTGAAAAAGGAAATTAATCCTTCCTGATTCTCCTGTCTTTGCCAAATGAAGTTTCAAGTCTGAAAAAGCCATTGCTCCAGGCTGTTATCTGAACCTAAGAGAGGCTTGTTCCCGTTACTAAAGGTGATCTGCCTGACCTTTACTGTCACTCCCCGTGAGATTCAGTCTGAGCATGTTGTCATTCAGTAGTCCCAAGGGCCTTTCCATAACATGCGTATATGCTTGGTAATTGGGAGTGAAGATCTGCTGGGTCGTCACTTGGGAAAGAGCTCAGAGCATCTGTAGAGCACAACAGAGCTCTCTAGCTGATGAGTGGGACAGCTTGGCCTTGCCCATGCTCTGAAAGGCCTCTCTCTCACAGCAGCACGTCACTGGACAATGGCCACTTCACTTGTGTGAGCCTCAGTGGCTCAAGTTTCTTAAAGAAGACCTGAGTGGGTTTCAGAACTGTTTTTATTTGATTTTATTTTTAAATCAGTTGCTTAGGGAAAGCTTTGTGGTAGTAAAATCTCAATAGCAGCTATTAACCACCTTGTGAAAACGAAACTCATTTAGCCCCTGGGAAGGTGTGGTGGTCTCTAACTTTCTCTGGTATTGTTGGAAGATGTCATCTAGTGGGGTGTGGTGTACGTGCCACTGAGGAAGATAAGGACCAGTTTCAGTTAATGGCTCTTGAAGAGGCTTTGCTATCTTATGATGTGTGTCTCTCTGCTGCTTTCTTTTCCATCCAGTGTTTTGGGTGTCTGTGTTTGGAATGATCATTGTCTAGTTCAGGCACCCTTGGCACTTTTGTCTCTTCCTTCCCTCTGGAGGAATGGATTTGACTTAAGTCTCTGATATTTGGTTCATCTTCAGCCGATGGATTGAGGGCATTTTGTCTAAGTTCTCCAGGCCTTTGTTGTCCAAGTGTGTTCATCTCTCTCCATGAATGTGCATTGCAGTTCAGTTGTTGACCTCTGTTCATGGGTGGCAGGTATAATAGGTGGGGGAGGCAGCACAGCCAGATTCCTGGACTGTGATGGGCCCCTCTTCCCATCCCTGCTCTGCCATTCCCCAAGGCCCCCACTGCCCACTGGTGCCTGGCTGCTCCTCTCTTCCACTCCACCCTCCCTCTCCAGAGTTCAGAGGTCCTTGCTGCATTCATCCTGCCTCTCCTGCAACCCTCACTCCCCCAACATCCCCCTGCCAGTGTCCCTCCTCCCCCTCCCCCGCGAGACCCACCCACTGGCTCCTGATCCCCCATGCTCCACTGCTCGCTGCGGTCCACCTCTCCTCCCCACTCCGCCGCTTGCGAGATCCTTTCTACCTGCCCTCTCCCTTCATCCCATCCCGGGGGGGGGCAGGCCTAGGATGGAGTGTGAGTAGGGCCACGGGCAGAAAAGGTGGGATAGGGAGCTAGCCTCCCCCAGCAGAGGCTTCACCCGCTGCCCATGCCTGGGTTCAGAAGATCTTGCTTCCAGATTGTGCACAGTTCAATACCTGGACTCCAGTCATGACTACTATTACACCATATTTATGTTATCCCGATAATATCTGGCTTCACTTCTTGCACCAGTAGCTCTAGTTCCTCCATTTTGTTACCCAGGCTTCTTGCATTGGTGTACAAATATCTCAATTTTCATTGTTTGGCTGCGCTCACATTCCTTACCTGACCTGGCACAGTCATTCCACTGTCATTATTGCTTCTTAGACTGGTGCCAGTTTTCATTAAAAATGAATAAAAAGGCTCCAAAGGCGATTCTGGCAATTACAGGCTGATGAGCCTGACTTCAGTACAGGGAAATTGGTTGAAATGATGGTGAAGAACAGAATGATCTGATGTGTAGATCAGTGTGATGTGCTGGGGAAAAGTGAATATGGCTTTTGTAAAGGGAAATCATGCCTCGCCAATTTCTTAGAATTGTTTGAGGGGATCAACAAGGGTGATCCAGTGGATATAGTGCACATGGACTTTCAGAAAGTCTTTGACTTTGACTGACGGATCTTAAGCAAAGTAAGCTGTCATGGAATAAGAGGGAAGGTCCTCTCCTGGATCAGTAACTGGTTAAAAGATTGGAAACAAAGGGTGGGAATAAATGGTCAGTTTATCTCTTTCCACCATGAATATAGTTAAGTCCAAAGCAGACTGCAAAGAAATAAAGCGATCTTGCTAAACTCGGTGACTGGGAAACAAAATGGCAGGTGAAAATCAGTGCTGACAATTTCAAAATAATGTATCTTGGAAAACATAATCCCAGTTATCCATGGAAAATTATGGGGTTTAGGCAAGAGTGCTGGAACCTTGGTAGAAGTGTGGGGGGGTCCACAAGGTCCTTAATGGTTCCACCATATGGCTAGGCCCTGTCCACAGGTATGTCCCCACCCTATAGGGCAGATGGAGGGTCCGGGGCTCCCCACAGAGACCCAGGTTCCCTGGGTGGCTCTTGCCTGAGGCGGGGCCTCAGGGAGAAGAGGAGGAGCAGGAGTGGGGGCACTCAGAGGGGCCGGCACCAGGAAGAGACTGGTGCCACAGGCAGAGCTTGTGCTTTGTGGGGGGGGCAGCTGATTAGCTCCCCTGCCATGAAGTGCAGCCCCTGCCTGCGCTGCTCCACACCTGCCCAAGGCTTGTAGTTTGGGGGTTGCAACTCAGCTCTCTGCCCCTCCAAATTACACCCATGTTAAAAAGTGGCTGGTTTGGCCCTCCCACTTTTAAAAGTGGGGGGGACATGGTTCCCTGATCTCCCCTGTTCTGGAGCCCCACGTCTAAATTAGTTGTTGCTACTCAGGAAAGAGATCTTGGAGTCATTGTGGATAATTCACTGAAAACATCCGCTCAGTGTGCAGTGGCATTAAGAAGATAACAGAATGTTAGGAACTATTAGGAGAGGAGCAGATAAGACATCAGAAAATATCATAATGCCTCTATATATATCTATGGTAGGCCTGCATACTGTGTGCATTTTCAGTCACCCCTTCTTGTAAAAGATATACAGTAATATAATTGGACAGGGGCAAGAAAAATGGTTAGGGGTTTGGGACAGGTTTTGCATGAGCAGAGAGTAAAAAGCCTGTCTTTTCAGTTTAGAAAAGAAACGAGTAAGGGGGTTGTTTATAGAGGTCTATAAAATCATGAATGGCATGGAGAAAGTGAATAAGGAAGTGTTATTTACCCCTTCACACAACACAAGAACCAGGGGTCACCTGTTGAAGTTAGTAGGCAGGTAGTTTAAAACAAACATCAGGAAGTACTTTTTCACACAGCACTCAATCAACCTGGGGAACTCGTTGCTAAGAGATGTTGTGAAGACCAAAAGTATAACAGGGTTCAAAAAAGAATTATCTGTTCATGGAATATAGATCCATCAATGGCTATTAGCCAAGTTGGTCAGAGCTGCAACCTTATGCTCCGAATGTCCCTAACCCTCTGACTGCCAGAAACATCTGGTGCTGGCCACTTGTCAGAGACAGAATATTGAACTAGATGAATCACTGATTTGACCATTAGGGCTGGTCTTATGTTCTTACAATCACACTTATAATATGTAAGCAGAATAAAATCTGGACCAGTAAAATACATATACATTTTTTCAGCTAGGAGGAAGAATTTAATCAGAAATATGTGAGTGGTAATTGGGGACCATATCTGAACACTTTCTAGATGCTCAAAAGCCACAATTGAGGAAGGAGGCCATACTCATTAAAAAAGTGATCTGGCTTAGAGAGGAAGTGAAGGCAGCTATAAAAAATAGAAAAATAATATATAACAAATGGAAGAAAGGGGAAGATGATAGTAATGAATATAAATCAGAAGTTAGCAGTTATGGAAAACTGATAAAGGAAGCATAGGGACACAAGGAGAAATCTATGGCCAACAAAGTTCAGGACAATAAGGAGGAGTTTAAAATATATTAGGAACGAAAAAGGATTTTGACCATGGCATTGGTTCATTACTAGATGGAAATGGGAGAATTATCAATAATAATGCAGAAAGTCAGAAGTAGTCAACAAATCTGTTCAGTATTTGGGGGAAAACAGATGGTGTAGTCTCATCATATGGTAATAACATTCTAACATCTGCCAGAGATACTAAAAGAATGATAAAACAGAAGTTACTAAAGTCAGACATTTTAAAATCAGAAGGTCTAGATAATTTGCATCAAAGAGTTTTAAAAGAGTTTGCTGGACTATCAGTGCTGATTTTCAATGTCTTGGAGCACTGGAGAAGTTCCAGAAGACTGGAAGAAAGCTATTGCTGTGCCAGTTTTTAAATAGGATGACGCACATAATTATAGGCCTGTCAGCGATCTGTGGCAAGATAATGGAGCATCTGATACCGGACTCAGTTAATAAAGAATTAAAGGAGGATAATGTAATTAATGCTAATCAACATGGGTTTATGGAAAATAGATCCTATCAAACCAACTTGATATGTTTTTGATGAGATTACAAGTTTGGTTGATAAAGGTAACAGTGTTAATGTAGTATATATAGACTCTTGGTACCATACAATATTTTGATTAGAAAAGTGGAACAATAGAAAACTGACATGGTGGACATTAAATGGATTATAAACTGGCCAATTGGTAGTTCTCAAAATGTAACCGTAAATGGGGAATCATAACTGATTGGGTCTGTTTTCAGTGAGGTGTCTCAGGGATTGGTTCTGCACCCTATGATGTTTAAGATTTTTATCCGTGATCTGGAAGAAAACATACAATCATCACTGCTCAAGTTTGCAGATGACAGAAAAATGGGGGGAGTGGTAGATAATGAAGAAGACAGGTCACTGATTCAGAGCCATCTGGGTTGGTTGGTAAACTAGGTGCAACCAAACAATAGGCATTTTAATAGGACTAAAAGCAAATATATACATCCAAGAACAAAGAATGTCAGCTGCACTTACAGGATGGGGGACTCTAGCTTGGGAAGCAGCGACTCTGAAAAAGATTTGAGTCCTGGTGAATAGTCAGCTGCACATGAGCTCCTGATGTTAGGCTGTGGCCAAAAAAGCTAATGCAATTCTGGGATGCATAAACTGGGGAATCTCAAGTAGGAGTGGAGAGGTGGTTTTACCTCCATATTTGGCACTGGTGTGACTGCTGCTGGAAAACTATCTCCAGTCCTCCTGCCCACAATTCCAGAAGATTGTTGATAAATTGGAGAGGGTTCAGAGAAGAGCCAGGAGAATGATTAAAGGTTTAGAAAATATGTCTTGTAGTGATAGACTTAGAGTTTAATCTATATAGTTTAACAAAGAGAACAGGTAAAGAAGTCACTTGATCATGGTCTGTAAATATCTACATGGGGAACAAATATTTAATAATGGGTTCTTTAATCGATCCAGTGCCTGGAAGCTAGAAAATGTCAGACTGGAAATAAGGTGTAAAGTTTTTACAGTGAGGGCAATTAACCATGGGAACAATTTACCGAGGGTCACAGTGGATTCTCCATCACTGACCATTTTCAAATCAAGATGGGATGTTTCCTCTAAAAATTCTGCTGTGGGAATTATTTTGGGAAAGTTCTATGGCCTGTGTTGTCCAGGAGATGAACCTAGATGATCTCAATGGTCCATTCTGATCTTGCAGTCTGTGTGGATGCCCCTGTTCCACCTGCTAGTGCTAAAGAGCTATTAAATGCTCCCTCCTTGTAATGGGAAGGTGTTTTTGAGTTGCAATGTTTCGGAAATGTCCTAGTAACCATACTTTCTTGAAACAGAGTTGTAAAATCTCATTGAGACACCAACAGGGTTGTTGACCTGAAGAAGAATCTTTATTACAGTAGAACTACTGTAAGAGCTCCTAGTGTCACAAATCCATCAGGTCACAGGAGAGATTCCACCTCTCTGATGACGGTGTTGGGCACTCAGTCTACAGTTGTTGAACTAACTAGTTTAAAAGGAGAGCAAGGGGTTCAGTATCGTTGTGGTCAAGAACCTCACCTATCCCTAAAGTCATGCTATTGTGATGGGTAGTTCTGACCATCATGGCAGTTTGCATGGGCAGCTTTTGGTGCATATAGCTCCACATTTGTTTTCCACCTTGTGATGCTAGTGGGCATTTGACAAAACACCACAAAAGGCGATTAGACTGTGCAGTTGAGCCTGTTAGCTACCAACATAACGTGACAGCTATCTTTGAACTGTAGTGCTGTAATCATACCCAAGTGTTGTAGTTACACTTATGTTCTTGCTTAGCCCAGTCATCCCTCTCTGAGAGAGAGCTTTCTATCTTCCTGGCTGGCTTATCTGGGCATGAGTGCACAGATGTCAAGAAATAAGTTGGCTGAAGGCTTTTTTCCCTCTTCCCAAAAGATTTGTCTTTGTAAGGCCTCTGCCTGTTGGAGAGGAGCCTGTGTGTTTCCAGGTTTGGGTGCCAGCACTGGCCCCCTTGGGGCTCTTGGAGCAAATCCCAGCCTCAACTTGTTCCAATCTCTCTCTCTCTCCTCCCCATGCACTTTTCCTGCCTGGAGCCAAAGCAAGAAGCCAAGAATTAACTATTTTTTATCTTTCCTTTTTCCCCTTGTTGCATCAGGGTTTGATCAATACCTGGGTTGATTGGACATGGAAATTTGTCACTTCCTCCCTCTCCCTCTGAAGGTACACTACATTTCCAGCCTCTGTGGAGAGCTCAGTAAATAATTGAACACGGAGCAAGCGAGATGGACTGATCTTGAAGCAAATCTGTGGATTCCCACGTTCTGGAGTCTGCAAAGCTACCAGCATTAGAATTAGACGCAGTGGGGTTGTCCTGTGCTATTAATATTTAGCATATCCTGTGCTCTTTTACCTACTAGAGCTGTAATTAAGTGTGTCCCATATGTAATGGTGTCTAAGGTATAACTAGCAGTCTTCCGTAACTGCAGAAGGGGCTGAGAGCTGTTTCTATTGTAAAATCCTGTGCTACTCCTAGACTCCAGAAATGGTGGGATTGCCATTGTGTAACAGCCTACGCACCATAGGTTTTGTTGTTTGTATATGAATCATGAATCCATGTGTCTTTAGGGACAGAGCCATACCCATTCTCTAATTCCTTTTCTGATGCTGAATAGTATGTGTAATAAAGTGTTATTGGAATGTGCAGGTTTCTGATCAATTATCCTGGGCTGGGAATCATGGCACATCTGCCTTCTTTTAACTTCAAGATAAATGTCACAAGATATCTGCAGACAAATGAGAAACTACGATACTTGTTCATCATTTCAGAATCTCTTTTGCTGGTGCAGAAATGAACCCTTAAATGTTCAGCTCTATATTGGCTAGAAGGCAATGGTCAGGCAGGAGACTGGGGAAGGATGTAACTAGTAAAAGATGCCTAGGAGATAGATGAGGTGACCAATGCTGATTTATAGGGATTGGGAATTCTTATGGAAATGTTGCTCTGGGGACTTCTATGGATATTTGCCTTGCAGAAATATTCAAGATTGTTAAAGGTTCCATGTTTCTTCCTCTAGAGTCTGTCTGTCTCAGGAGTATGACACAAATTGATTATTCCAATCCCAAATCTGAAATTGGGGTTAACACAGGGTGCCCAGTGGCACTGAATTATCACCAGAAAAGGAAGGACAAAGAAACAATATTTAACATTTTTATGTCAGATTCAGCAACAGTACAAATGATCACAGTTAGTTGAAAGCCACTGTCTTCTCTGATTTCATTAATTCTACCGCTTTTGACATTCCAGGCTTGAGAGTCGACAAATACAGTATTTACAGTAGAGAAACCCAGGAACTAAATTCCTTGAGAATCTGAAGAAGGGGCTAGTGTTTGGAAGGAATCTGGGAAGGTGGCCTCTTGGCCACCTTGTGCTGTAGGAGAGGGAGTATTTCTGGTCCAGTTCCTGGCCTGTGGAGGGGATGCTGTCGATTGTGCTCCTGGAGCTTACGGGTTTGTAAACATACGTCCCAAGAGTGGTATTTAGAAGGTATCTGAGCACTGGTTGAAGGGAGAGTGGTGGACGGGTTAGGCCAGGCTCCAATTCTCCTTTTTGTCAGCTGAAAAAACATGGACCTGCCATTACTTGTTTCTAGTCTGAATCTGAGGTTCAGATGTGGAGATCGTGTCCTCTTGTGTGTAGCACTGGGAACACTGTTGGCCAGTCACATGAACCCTTTCATTTTGGGGTGTCTCTTTTGGCATTGTGCCTTCTTCAAGCTTGAGTAGTGGAAGCTGTGATGGTGCATGACACATCTGCCTTCTTTTAACTTCAAGATAAACTTCACAAGACATACAAGATGGTGCATGGATTGGCTTTTTGAAGGAGGCCAGGTCAACTTATTGGCGCTTACTGCCAGTACTTACTGCTTTGATGTCTCTTTGCAAGTCTTGAATTTGAGTCTTTATAGTAATTGCATGCGATGTTGGATCTTTCTCTGAACTTTTGCTTGGCTTTTGAGCTCTTGGCCCAGCAAAATTCCATAGGGGTGACTTCTCCTTGAGTTAAAGTGTTCATTAAAATCCTTGAATTATTCAGAAACCTGAGCCGTGTGTGACTAAGTGAGAAACAGCAGGCTGTTCACAGCCTGTGGTGCAGGGCAAGGAGGTGGAAGACCTCTTTGTCAATAGTGGCAGGATGCTAAAAATCAGTTTATTTCACGTTTGTGACTTCAGCAGAAGTGGCACATGGTAGGAGTTCAAGTGGGCTGCTGGCTTTTGAATACTACCCTCAGGCTCCCGTCTTTGCATTTCACCAGAGAACTTGCCTTTTCAGCCTGCTAAGAAACCATTTTCAAAGGTGAGGAAAAATTCCATTAATTCACCTTTTTAATTGCTCCTTCAGAAGGAGACTCTTCCCTCAGCTCTTAGGGTTTAGGCTGCTGCAAAGTGTCAATTAAAAGTAATAGTGACAATGAAAGAACCAGATGTTACCAAGAGCAGTAACTGGTGTTGCAATGTTGGTCTGCTATCCTTGGTTTCCCTGCAGATGGGGGCAGACAGGTACTCTTGGCTCTGTGCTTTCAGAAAAGTAAGGAGGGAGTTGGAAATTGGATTGCATGTTCCGCTTAACATTCTTGGGATGACTCTGAACTTTGGGGAAAGTAGAATCAGATGCAACCATGATCGTAATCTGGGCCAAATGGCTGTCTGTGTCTCTGAGTGGTGCTTTGGGGCTAAGGTATGGAATTTTGGGCATCTATGCAAAGAGCTGGCTCTCATTTCCCCCATCAGTGCCCTGGAGGGGACTCGGAGCTCTATGGACCAGGAATGTAGTATAGAGGGTGGGCTGCTTCTGACCCTAAGATGACCCAGCCTGGCTGTGACCTCTAGGCCCACCTCATTGGGCTTGCTGGGAATGACGTCCTTGTGCCCATGACATTTAAGTGCAGATCTCAGATTTCAGCCACTTTCTAATAACTAACCCTAGAGCAACCTGATTCATTGGGGCTAGTCTGGCACACGGCCTATAACCATAGAAAGCCATTATCTGGCTCACTGCCTGCTGCTATGGCCAGTCAGATGTGTGAAAGAATTGTGGGCTTTATGGTAAAAGCATGAAATTTGCCAGGGTCTTAGGGCATGACCTAATAAAGATTTTCAGTTATGGGGCCAGTGCCAATCATTCCATGTTGGCTATGGCATCCATTTTAAATTCTGAATGCATTTTTTTCTACTGATTGATTGTTTATGGTATTAAACCACCCCGGCGGGTTTTTATTTTTGTACATTTGTATTCCTATAGTCTGAGGTGTCCTAAAAAGTGAAGCAATGAATTGTGATGGTTTAAGATTATACAAAAATATTAAGAATTAACATGCTCTATAACATGTCACCAGGGAGTATTTACTAAAATATTAATTATATAGAAAAATGACAAAATAAGTTGCCAAGTTTTTGTTAGTGAACAGAAAGTTAAATTTCTCTTTGCTAATATCAATATTTTAGGTTAATCTGTGCACAGCAGGATAGGGCTATGTCTCAGAAAGATTGAAAAGGGAACTCACACAACAAACATGCAGTCGGAAACAGTCTACAGTTATTGAAACATTTCAGTCCATCCATCCTTTTTCCAGAAGGAGAGTTGCAATTTGGCATGGAGCTCTCCCTTACAGGAGAGGAGGTCTGCTGAACAAATGGAGTTTATTTTGCTTGATAGGCTCTGTTAATGGTTTTGTTTGGTCTTACAATCTCTCTTACAAGCATGGGGTACTGCTGCTGCCTGATCTTCTCAGCCTCCCTAACAGACTGTCACAGTAGGATCTGCAATAGCTAAACTGGACACCAAAAACGCATCTGTACTCTCTTTTGAGAAGGAATTGCCCTTATCTTCTATGACCTCAATAAGAGTCTTGACAAGTTGTGGAAAAGAAGCCTGGACACCTTTCACCTATTCGTGGTGCTTTGTGTTAGACCCTTTTTGAGTGGTTCCTTTCTCTATTGCAGCTTCAAATTCTCCTAGCAACCTGGCCACCTCTGGTCCCCTATCATCCAATACCAAAAGGCCTCTGGGCTTTGTGCTAGACGAACAGCTCTGACTTTCCCTTTTGATAATGGTCTTGTTTTGCTCATGAACTTGGTCAAGAGCAATTGCAGAGAAAACATGCTGGCTTATGAACTGTGACGTTCCCCTTTAGGAACTTGCTAGCTGTGTCTTGGTGCACCGTGTGAAGGCATACCATGTCTCGGAAGTGAACATGAACCAACAAGCATATAATCAGTATGATCTAACATGAAGAACCAGGGTGACAGCTTTCAAAGGCATTCAGTGTAGAGAGCAAAGTTTGCCTGGTGGATTGACAACACATAGGTCAGTGCAAGAAGCTCCAGAGGATGTGTGGTAGGCCAGGAGCGGAACATTGGGTTTTGAAGTTTTTGCATGTCTCACCATTTGTTATACCTCAATGGGGGCCTCATCTTCCCTGAGTCCTTGGGTATACATTGTGCAGACGGACCACTGGCAGGTACTTGCTGGGCATACCTTGTACTTGTGGCATGAGATGCTTTCAAGGAGTCATCCATTTCTGCCAAGGCCAGTTAGGCCTGAATAAGAGAGGATGGACAGAAGCCATCTTCTAGTCAATCTCCGTTCAGCTTTCGACTTGCCATTTCCTGATGAAGGTCCTTCCCTCAGCATAATGACACATTGTCCTCCCCATACCCAGCAGGCCATTGTATCTGTTTGGTTATGGTGGGAATGGCTGATCCACAGTGACCGCTGGCACTTGGTGTGGGTTAGATGGTGTATCATGTTCCTTATCACATCCAGGGCGTAACGAATCATTGCTACAGACTAGGAGCCTTCTGCAAAGAGGGGAAGAAACATAGTGATGGCTGGGGCGAAGTCTGGGCCTGGCTATTTGCTGGCATGGTAAACGGCCCAAGAAATGCCTTCATTTTCACTGAAGGTATTCAGGTTTGCTGCTTGCCTTGCTTGTTTAAGCCATCTGTACGCTTCTTGCAGGGCTTGGCAATCAGTTGGTAGTCTTGATTTCAACATTCCCAGCAGGGGTAGGAGCAGAGGTTTTCTTCAGATTCAGTGGAGGACAATTGTGTAAGACTCAGGAAGTGATGATATAGTCTTGTTAACTGATGCAGCAGTCTCACAGTCTGAAGTGGGAATTCCATGGACAGCTCCCACCTCTTGAGTACTGGGATGCTCAAAAATTGATATCCCTGTTCAATGGAAGAAGTCTGTTGCTGTGATGGGGCTGGGATTGTGGTGTGTATTGTCTGTGGCCGCAGCAGTGAACTGACCAATGCTTAATTTGTAATGAAAGAGATGCTGAGGCTCAAGCAATTAGGTGCTTGGTCTCAAGCAGTTTTCTTTTGCTTTCATAATTGATGCAACAAGCTTGGCGGTGCTGGGGCTGTGAACTGCCAAGCCCAGAACTGCTGGGGCTCAGCCCTGGAAAGCCAGGGCACAAATTAAGTACTGGAAGAGACCACCATGATGATTTAGAGGACAGATCACATTCTCATCTTCTGTATTGGCATGCACAGTTTGTCATGCTGGTGTGGAGATGGCCAATACGTTGACACAGGAAATAGACAATCCAAGGTTAAGGAAGGTATCCTCTAGCTCACTTTTTCATGTCTGTGCATGAAGTGTCAAACCACCATAGATTGGTGAAGGTGTTTCTGGAGCTTTGTTGTGCTACAAACTTTGTTCCTTCGTGACTGTGGATGTTGGCTTTTTTTACTGCAATAGCTGTGGCAAAGTAAGGGTAGTTGGATGAATGGAAATTTGTTCTGACTCAGTTTTAATGTTTGGACCATCCAGGATCATGGACATCGGCAACTTGGCATCCTGGGTCAAATGATTCAGGAAACGGTTATTTGATACATATCTCGAAGAATAATTTTTGCTGTTCAGGGCAGGTTAAGTGCTTCTTGGTTGCAGTCCTTTTTGGAGGGCATGTCCAACATCCTAGTTGAAGGCAAGAGCACATCTCGTCCACCTTCTCTGGGCACTTCGGGGTCTGGTATGTGTGAACGGATGTGGAATTTTAGTTCAATGCCGTGAACGTGCCCCACCAGCGTCACTGCCCCAGCTGGTTGAGTCAGTGGTTTAGAGCCTTGCGAGCTCTGCTAGTTTAAAGGCTGGAGCCATGTCTTCATTCACTCTTGTCTCTTCAGTGTATGCTGTCAGTTGAGTAAATGCAATCCCATGCAACATCATCTTCTCTGTGTTGCTTTGCTTGGTTTTCTTCTCCCAGACTTTGTTGTAGACACACACCAAACATCTTACATGATACTTTGGTTCTTTGGCTATTAAGTCCCTTGCAATTTTGTGAGCAAGCACTGGTCTTGCAGCAGAAATGCACGCTTGCAGACTTGACTATCAGTGTCGAGGGCTGAAGCTTCATGGAGGTCCTCTGATAGTATGTTCATCTCACAAACACACTTCTTTTTCTGGAGGTACTTTGCGTCAGTCACCTAAATGTGTGTGTGTTCTCTGCAATTCATCAGGATGATCCACAACTTCCTTATTTATTTTTCAGCTCTTTTAAGTTTGGTCCTGTTAATGCAGCAGGATTTGTGCCAACATCCATTGTTCTTGTTCAAAGTCTTTTCAGTACCATCATTATCTAATCTGCATATGATTACGGAAATGGGAAGTGCATTCAGCTTATTGAAAAGTCTAATTTTCTGCTGGAGTTTGATAGCCAGATCCAACATGCTGCTCTCTTTTTGATTATGCTGGGTAAATCAACTCTGCACCTCCCTCTTCCTGCTCAAGTACACATTTTCTCTAGTCAGTAGAGGAATGGGAATGTCTCTGTTGATGGAGCAGACTATTGAACAAGCTTCTATCTTTTTTAACATGCCTGAAGAACTAGTAATAGTCAATAGTAATCTAATCTTTCGTTACTCTGAACAGTTAATATTACACAATCACCAAGTACCTTTCACATAATAGGAGCATTGAAAGGAGGAAAAAAAAAAAAAAAGAAATGTGATCAAATTCTGCAAAGACCGTGTTGACAATCAGGTTAGTACAAAAGGTGTCCTTACACCTATTTTAAGGTCATGTTGAAGAAAATCAGGAATACATCCCTTGTATGTCCAATTGTAAAACAACATTATTTGCCAATTATTACAATGTTGTTGAAATTCCATGGCATGAGTTGGCAGTGGCCCCATTTCTGAAAATCTTTATTAGGTGATGCCCTAACACTGTGTCAAATTTCAGGTTTTGATCATAAAACCCACAATTCCATCCTTTTTTATTTTTACACCAATCTGATCCACTACTAGAGGATGTTGGTAAAACAAGATGCCCTGTTCTTGAAGCTGAGACTTGTGTACTTCAACAGTATCAGTTTCAGATGTAATCTTTCAGAAGGCCTGTTGTAGGCACATGTGGCAATGGAGCTGGCCTGCAATAATGCATCTCTGCTTAAAGGGTTGGTCAAAAAGGTCTTGGTGTAATGGTGCATGCTGAGGCAGTATGGTAACCTTGACTTGAATTCTTGAGCTCTTTCAGAGAAAAGATTGGTAAATGGCTGTTAGCAGAATGAGTGAGTCTGGCTGCTCTTAGGAGTGATGAGGAGAAACTTCTCAGCACTGTTTCCAGGGCTTAAGGGGAAAAGATGCTCCCTTTTTAAATAGGTTCAAAATGACTGTGAAAAACTCAGTCCACAATGATGAGAGCGCCCTTCCCCAGGGCATCTGTAATGGAATTGTGTGAGGTCAGGAACTCTTCCAGTCAGTTTGACTCACTCATGAGCTGTCCTTGTTGTCCCAAGGCTACAGAAGGCAAGTCTCAAGTCTTCATTGCTGGCCAAAACCCCCTCCTCCTCCAGTCTGTTTTTAAAATATACTAACTACAAAAGAGTGAAACTGCACATGCACCTGGCAGCACACCAGTCATGGAGCACTAACGTCTGTCTGTCCGTCTTGAGCCAACCAATGAAACTTTGTGCAAGAGAAATTGACAAGTGAAAATGACACGAGGTGTCAGAGAATGGGATGCATTTGCTACGTTCTTCCAAAGGTCAGGAGATGTGTACTAGCGAGCTATGTTCTAGTCCCTGAGAATTCTCTGTTCAGCGCTCTGCCTTCAGTGGGCTGGAGGAGGCTTTGCAGAAAGTAGTTGTAGAAACATCCAGATGATTGGTAGGTGGCTTCCAGCAGATTTAAGAGAAGGGTTAATCCAGTGCACTTAACCATGGGTTATTCTAGCAATGAACTGCAGCCCCATGTGGAGTAGAATTTGGCAGCCATGTACTGGTGGAAAATGTCTCTCTACACCAGTTGATGATAGAAAATAAGTACTGATGTGTCCTGCTCTCTTAGTCTGTGAGAAATGACTAGCTTAGAGGAGTTAGGTGTAACAATGGCAGACTTCTGCAGGGGTTTAGCTAATCTGTTCATTTAACTACATATAATAGCCTGGTGATGTATAGGGTACAAATATGAAGATAGTCCCTGACTCCAGGAGTTTACAACCTGATAAAACACAAGATAAGAGCCAGTGGGAGGCTCAGAGGAGAGAAAAAGCGTAGTTGATGCTTGCAAAGTTCCCTAATGCAGAGACAGCTTATACTGGCAAAGGGAGTAGTTTTTCCAGTATAGTTGAATCATCTCCTCAACGGACATAAGATATATTGGCAAAAGGACCTTTGCTGATATAAGCTGCATTTGCACATGGGTTTTCACTGGCATAGCTCTGTCAGTTAGGGGCGTGATTCTTTCCTACTCCCCAGAAGATCTCTGTAGTGCAGACATGGCCTCAGTTTTTAATAATTTTCCTGCTTTCACACACTTTTCCTCTAAGGTAGCGTTGGGGAAGAGAAAGTATTGAATAAATACTGCACTGACCCACCTCCAAGAGTGGGATGCCCCATGAAGGATGTGAAAGACTAGCCTCAGCAATGTAGACAGACCTCTTTTACCTCTTATAGTTATTTTTTAAATGATGGTCTCTAGCTGTAATCGTTGCAAAGAGAACCTTCAAAATGTGAAGGGACTGTAACCCCTGCAGAGATGCCTGAGTTTTCAGAGAGCCCAAAACAATAGTTCTATGTGATGAATTGCCCCATTCATGTCCACGGACACCAGCTCAATTGCAAATAATATTTTAAATTCCAATATTAATTTCACTGGTTATCAAAGCACATCAGAAAGGAGAGGACATGTCTTATTATGAAAGATCTACACCAATGTTTCCCAAGTTTATGGGGTTGTGTGCAAAAGACTAGCCTGGGAGAAATGTGGGGACTGTACAAATTGAAATGAGCAGGCCTTTAATAATACCTGGCTGGCTGGCTGGCTGTGGGGAAAGAATGCTTTCACTTTTCTGCAGCGGGACTCAGCTTTCTAAAGTTTGGGGAACACTGGGTTAGGAACTGAATTTTGTGGAAGTGTCATTCAAATTCTCCTTAAAAAAGAGGAAGGTGAGGGGGGACCTGATGGATTGGGAATTCATTTCTTATGACAGCAGCATGAAAGAAGGGATGAAGGACAAGGGAGAAGTAAGTCAAGAGGAGCTTCTGACTTCCCCTCTGGCCTTTGTAGACCTGGGAACCTGGTAATGGGGATCTGCTCTAATATATAGATGTTTTGACTGCTGGAAAGCTTTTTTTCTCAAAGGGCGTTATTTGGAGGTGACGACCCAGTCAACATGAAAGCAGGAAGAGCAAGCATCTGAGTTCTGGTCTGTATTGAGCATGACATGCAGTCCTACAGGATCTACGACCCCCTGAGCCTGACAGTATTGCACTATTCAGGATACACTGAAGCTTTTTGGACCATGTCTACATTAACAAGAATGGGGCCTCCAATTCACTCTTGGTGCCCAAGGTGCAGCTCTGCTCATGATAGCAGTAGTTGTGGCTGTTGTGTAGGTGGGTTTAAAATGCCAAAGCCCTGCTTTGAGCTGGGGAGCGTGATGGGAGGTGGTAAAGCCTGAGCCCTATCTATGTCACAGCTTCACTCATTGCTCCTACTCTTGGTGACTTACAGGACCCACCATTTCTGCTAATGTAGATGAAGCCTAGCAGTTGACATTCCTAACCCAAAGAGAACCACCACTTCCCTATTAAGGGCAAAGGTCCATGTTAAGAGAGACACTTTGTGAAATGCTGTACATTGCAGATTTTCATACATTCATAGATTATAAAGCCAGTGATGGGGATCTGCCATGAGCCTTGGTCAATTGCACCAATGGTTGCTTACCTGTTAAAATTTGTACCTTATTTGCAGTCTGAGTTTTCTCTAACTTCAACTTCTAGCCTTTCGGTTTTGTTCTATATTTGTCTGCTAAATTTACGCTTTCTATTTAGGTACTTCTAGACTGTGACTAGGTCACCTCCTAACCTTCTCTTTGTTAAACAAAATAGATTTTGCTCCTTCAGTCTTTCACTATAAAACACAGTTTCTAATCTTTGTTAATCATCCTCGTGGTCCTTCTGTGAATCCTCTCAAATTTATCAGCATTCTTCTTTAATCGTGAACGCCACAAGGGGGGGGGGCGGTAGTGGGGCATGCTCACTTCTAGAGCACCCCTTTGTGTCAACTGCAACTCCTGTGGTTCCTGCAGAACACCTGTCTTTTTCTGGATCATCCGTGTCTCAGCCCTCTGGCCAAGTCACAAAGTCCAAACCCCTTTTGGAGTAACCAAAAGGTCCAAATAAAAATCCAAATAAATGCAGTTGATGATTCTCCTTCCCCCTGGGCTAATAGAACCTTCTGCTTCTGGACCCTTTCTCCTGACCCCCAGCAGATTTCTCCAATGTTAGTTTCTTCTGGCAGATTTTCCCCACTGCTTCCTTTTCTGAGGGACTCTAGTAGTTTTTGGAGTCACTGCTTCCTAGGACAGAATGTAGACTAGATCTTTTCCTGAGATGTAGAAGATTTAGCCAGCATTCTTATAAGAATTTAAATCTTGCTGGACTCACATGTGAAATGAGTTTGATATCCACCTAATCCATAGACTATACTCCTCTTTCTCAGGATTTCCATGATTCCCTCACTGTAATATCTGACTGTTTTACAATCTTGACTGTATGCCTTGTCACAACACCCCTGTGAGTAAGGCAAGTGCTATTGTCGCTACTTTACAGATGGGGAACTGAGGCACAGAGATTGAGGTATGTTTACACTGCAGTTGCTACAGTTGTGCTTTGGTATAGGTGCTTCCTACAGCAACAGAAGAGGTTTTTCATTGCTTATGGAGTTAATCCATCTCCCTGAGTAGTGGTAGCTAGGTAGATGGAAGAATTTTTCCATCTCCCTAGTAGTGTCTACATTCAGGGTTAGGTCAACTTAACGACTTCATTCAGGGGTTTGAATTTTTCAACCTGAGTAACTTATCTGGGTCCACCTAAATTTTAAGTGTAGGTCTGGCCTGCGGGACTATAAATAAAGTATGTTAAATGGATTAAGAACTGACTAATTCACAGATGTAAAAGTAGCTGTCAATGGGGAACCATTGTTGAATGAGGGCCTTTCTATTGGAATTCTGTAGGGAATAGTTGTAGGCCTGATGCTTTTCAACATTTTCAGGATTGATCCTGAAGTAAATATAAAATCACTGCTGATAAAATTTGCAGGTGACTCAAAGATTGATGGACTGGTAAATACTGAAGTCGACAGGGTAGTCCATACAGAGAGATCTGGATCACTTTGTAACCTGAGTCCAGTTAAATGAATTGTGTTTTATATAGCCAAATACTAGATTATACATCTAGGGACAAGAAATGCAGGCCATACCTACAGAAGGGCCATCTGTAGCCTGGAAAACAGTGACTCTGAAAAGTATTTAGGGGGTCATGGTAGATAACCAACTCAACAGGAGCTTCCAGTGTGATACTGTGGCAGAAAGGGCTAACGTGGTCCTTGGATGTATAAACAAGGGGGTAATAAGTAGGAGTAAAGAGGTAATTTTATCTTTGTGTATGGCTACTGAAATACACAGTTCTGGTGTTCACATTTTAAAAAGGATGCTGAAAAATTGGCGAGGATGCAGAAAAGAGCCAGAATAACCCATTTTCTCCAGTCTGCGATTAATTTCACTGGCAGACTTAAGGAGCTCTGTCTGTTTAGCTTGTCTCATAGACTCATAGACTCATAGGTCAGAAGGGACCAATAT